>JAQFYZ010001808.1:0-20624 GCA_034695085.1 Cylindroiulus punctatus
CATTCGGATTATCAGTCATAATAATGATCTTCAAAAGGAATCTGTTACACCAGCTTAGTCTCAAATATTATTTCATCAAACATCAGAATCCTTTTTATTCGTGGCCAAATATAGATTTTATAGTGCTTGAAATATTCCTTTATTTAAAACAGGAGCTCTGATGTTTGATTGCGCTAAAGATTTGAAACAAAATAATTCTGTTTCTGAATAAGAGCCTACCTCTGTAGCTTTAATTTTCACCATTGAGTTTTAAAATATCGTTTTCTTTGTTACTTTACAAATGAATTTTGTAACATCTGTAGAATAACCCCAACACTGGAACTGTTCCCAAACCTCCAATTACTCTACGGCTCATCGTTCCCGCCAGCCAGTGTGGATCGCTTATTGGCAAAGGGGGATCTAAGATTAAGGAAATCCGCGAGGTGAGCAATGTGTGGAAGTCTTGCATTCTGATGCAGTTGCAAAGTGGACACTAACATTTCTTTTTTGCGTGTGTTAGGTGACAGGGGCTTCTATTCAGGTGGCTAGTGAAATGCTGCCGAACTCAACTGAACGAGCGGTGACCATTTCCGGGACCTCCGACTCCATTACGCAGTGCATCTATAACATCTGTTGCGTGATGATGGAAGTGAGCGACAATCACAAACTTTTGTCAGTGTTCAATTCTTGTTTTACCATATCCAATAACAATTTCCATGCGTTTCGTGTAATACATAGTCGCCACCTAAGGGTGCAACCATCCCATATCGGCCAAAGCCGGCTATGCCACCAGTCATTTTTGCCGGTGGACAAGCATACACGATTCAAGGGCAGTACGCCATCCCTCATCCTGATGTAAGTACTCTTCCTACACATTCTTATTGAAGTTTTTTAAACTAACTTTTGCATGTTTGTTCCTGCTTTTCCTAAAGCTTTATGGTGCTTAGTTTTTAAAATCTGCACGTGAAAGACTTAATTCAGCATTTAAATTTAGGGCATGTTTAAATTACTAGTATTATTCTGAAAAATAACCTATGTAAGGAATGCCACTTCCGGATGTCTGCTCACAAATTTAACATTAACTTAAACTTTAAGAGAAACAAAACTAATTTAAAGAACATATGAATTGTTTAAATTTAAGCATTTTCCGTAACCAACCAGTTATTGTTAAGAAAGTCAATTTATCTGTATAATCTGTACAAGTTTTATAGTTCGTTATCAATGCTATGTAATTGCATGTTTAATGTATTGATAGCTATTTTAATTCCATTTACTGCATGATGTTCACAAAATGGCATAACTACTTGGCCAGTAGAATTGATCGTTTTAGTTGTTTTTGTTTACTCTATCGAAATGTATTTTCATCCCCTGTTATTAGTCACGTAAAGTAATGCATGTACTTTGTTATCCTAACGCTTTTTAACCTTTTCACTTTATTTATTTATATGGATTTATTAGTCATAAATATAGACAGCAAGCGGTGCCTTTCGTGCGTTTTATCTTTTTTTTTGTGTACTTTAAAATTACGTTTTTGGATAAAACGCAAATGAAAAATACAATTGTTTTCAACAATATTTTTAGACTGAGATGCTCATACCCAAACAAAACTAAGTGAGGCTTGAACGTGCAGTCTATATTTATCGTATTATCCATTTCAATTTTTTTTTCATCTGCCTTCAATGGTAGCACACAATATTGCCAATAATGTCAGTTGCACAGATTTGTCATAATCATTTGCATCTGTCGATTTTCTCTTTTTTTGCGCTTCACTACCCTTTTTAACCTAGGGTGACCCTACTTCCTACTTGCAGTTGACCAAGCTGCATCAGCTTGCCCTTCAACATCACCCCATCTTGCCCACCCATAACATGACAACGACAGGTCTTAATCCGCAAGGTAGGATTGTTGTATCTTAAATGCCAATTTAAGCAAATTGACATCCAAAATATTTTCGTTCAGGCATGTTGCAAATTTGTTTTAACTGAGACTCCAATCCAAGCATGGTTTTGCTATCTTTCATTAAAATAATTTAAAAGCAAATGCAAATTAGGCAAATTCCAAACTTTACGCTTCGATCTCAATGATACATTGGTGTTAAAGAATAATGATGATACAAAGACAACATAGGGTCGTAACAGCAACCTCAGAAACGGTTTATTTGTGGTTGTACCAGTTTTGGCTGAGATTTACACCCCATATTGCCACTGCCTCATCATGACAACTTCCCACAATCCTAAAAGACTAACCCCTGACCAAAGGAAAAAAGCTGCAATAATACTTCTTTAACCGTCTCAATACCCATCCATACACTTTAAATAGTGTCGACTAAACCTAATCGTACTTGGAAGTGAAAAAATGACTAAATCAGTACTTGATAGGGTTTTATAATTTGAACATGGTTTACATTTTTTTCCCGGGTTCAAACAACTTGAGGATGATAGAAAATTCATAAAATAAGATAGTAAAATGGTGAGATGGCTTGCCTTTCTACTTTGCTTTAGCAATCTTTATCAAATCTGTAGTTGTATGGGTGTTGGTATTGACGGATTTTAGAAAGTTGAATTTGTGCAGCCTCTTTTTAATCATCCAAGTTATTGGCTTTCTAGAAGCCAGAGAGGTCGTTCAAACCCAAAGAAATTAAATTCGAATGGAGTCTGTTCAGGTTGAGCAAAACAAAATTAAAGTTCAAACTGTAGGAACGTTTGGTACAACCATACTATTTAAATTTGCAATCTTGAATTTCATTATTCATGGAAAACATTGTGGATAGTACACGAAATCGTCTTTATGTAAACACACACCCAGTTGATATAGCAGAATTCCTTCACTGGCCTTATCGAAATCTCATTGAAATTATCAAGTTTTTATTTTTTAAATCCAAAAAAATTTCTTAAATGCAAATAATTCGCTATCAATACGATATTGGATACAGCATTTCAGTGCAGCTGTTTTGCAGTATTTGCATTTGTTTTGGTTTAGTTTTTTGCTTTGTCGTTGGTATTGTTGTATGGATAAGGGCAGTGGAGGTGTGCGGTTGTTTCTGTCTGCATTTTGATTTCCCGTTCATTCCCCTTCACTATACCCATTTTGATTCGTACATATATATTTAACAAGGTAGTGCAAAAAAACAAATTACAACCTCTTATTATATACCATTCCCGTTTTTCGTCTTCCCCCGTATCCTCTCCACCATTCGTTTTTGTGCCTGACATTTCCAATTTCACAAATCCATACAAAGAATATAGCATGTCCGAAGCTCCACGTCCCCCAATACCCCGCCAAAAAAAAACGCAAAAGAAAATCAGACAAGACTGTCCGAGGTTGACATGGCTATTTCTGCCCACCGCCCTCTCCTAATCCTAACCCTTGACCCCCAGCATTAGCTGCAATGGCTGCTTCCAACCACTTAGGGCGTCCTGGAGCGCTGCCGGCACAGACCCAGACCCACGAGATGACGATTCCCAATGACCTGATCGGATGCATCATCGGAAAAGGGGGAGCGAAAATCAATGAAATAAGGTAAGGAAATGACACCATGCATGCATTTGCAATAATTGCGAAAAAATTTATAATTGTAATGGTAGAAAATGAGTTACGCACATGCTCGGAATTTCAAAATATCACGGCAATGTGTGATCGGTTGTCGCATCAATGACAAAAATTTTCATTTGTTCGTTTGTTCGCAAGCGAAAATATTTTCCTACATTAAGACAACTGACAAATATCGAAATTATCACAAATTATTATTTTTAATTATGTTAGCAGGACATTTGTATAAGGGTTTCATATTATGTTTAATTACAAGTTCAAACTAACATTTTTGTATTGACTTTAGGTGGTAAGTATTGCAATATGTTGGTGGCTGAAAGTCTGCACTTTTTGCTAATTTTTCTTTTTCGCCACAGGCAATTATCTGGTGCCACCATTAAGATTTCCAACTCAGAAGAGGGTTCGAAAGACAGGGCTGTGACCATTACCGGGGTACCAGAGGCCATCAGTATGGCTCAATACCTTATCAATACCAGGTGAGCAGGCGAGAGCCGTTTCTTGATTTACTTTCTGGCATGAACCAGTTTTTTCAATCATTCGATTTGGTCCTCGGAAATAATGATGACGATAAACGCTAGGTAAAAATTGTGTGCTATTTTTTTGGTTTTTGTTTTTCGGACTCATGGAGCACATCTTTAAAACTGATGATGGTGGTGTCATTTTTAATCACGGACCTTTCCACTCAAAATTATTTCGTGAAACTTGCTTAATAACAGGCTTAGGGCTGTTAGCGTGTATTTTTTTAATAAGGAAACCCCAGATGTAGCATATACAAGGACTGAAACCATTTTCCCATATCTGTCGACAATATCGGATGTTCTTTTCTTATTACCAAATGATTTCCTCATCAAAGAAAACCCTTCATTTTTGTCTCAATTTTCAAAAAAAAAGTCTTATACGATAAATGGGCGAGACATAGATCTAAAAATAGTAGAGCGAGGCTTAATAGTTGGATAGACATTTATCCGATTTTGTTTTATAAAAATATCCAAAACCATTTGCATGCTGGCAGTTCCATGAATAGCATGCGTAACCATCCCTACGCCTTTCCTTATTGCGTACAGCATTCCCGAACAGAAACACACACAAACACATCCTATGTCATTTCTTGTTGCAATTCCTCACTACCTATCAGTCTAACTGACCTCTTCTCCTTCACTTAAACTAAGTTTTCACAAGTAAAGAATGAAAATAAGGGGAGGGGGTAGAATTCAATCCCAAAACAGTAATAATTCATACCTAGATTTTTCTCAAAAACTGTAAAAACAGGTCGATAGGTTGTGGTTACATTGTGAAATGAATCAGAAATAGTTTGCCAGATCCTCTCCAAAAACGATATTTACAAAAAAAAATTGTTGCAACATCAGTGGAATGAAATTTTCAATTCAATTACATGTATAAGCTTTGCTGATATTTTCATTCAAACAAAATTGCTATTGGGGATTGCTAATTAAACCTTTGCTAAAATTCGTTCGTTGTTGTTCTCTGCTCAATAATAATTCTGCCCTTGTCTATAAGAAGCACATACCTTATCCTAAAATCCTCTCATTTGTCTTTTTTTTCTTTATTGCACAATATTACTGCGTCTCTTCTACTTTCATGTTTATCTTATCAGTGCAATCCTTACTAAATTTGTGTGACTCGTTGCGCAAACCTTCAATAAGTTTATAACGATTGATGTATGTTGTGATCAAATAGAAATTCAGAATTAATTTTGCGCAACTGGTCATTTTCACGATTTCTTCATCATTATTTCTTCAAAATCAACAAGGACCATCTTTTTCTAAGGAAAGCAAATTTAAAGCCTATTTTGGATTGGACGAGACATGCTATTGTGATGGCTGGCTCAGTTAGTATTTGCACTTACTCCCTTATACTAACGGATGGCATTTATTTTGGCAAAACCAGCTTGGGCTGTGTGAGTGACCATAATGTTCCAATTAATTTTTGACTAGTTCAAATATCTTTGCAAACACGAAGCCTCATTGACGATATCATAATGATTGCAAGCATCAATATTGAGAGGTTAAGGTACCGTAAAAACTTCGTCCAATGAAGGGAAAAGGTTGGCAATCCTACCATCGTCTTTAAAATTTACAGAAATTTTACAACACTTTGTTGATCATGTCTTTTCTTTACCTCGTTGTAAAGTATTGACGATTATGAAATTATTACATTTTAATTAATGGAGAATTTATACACGATTATATTTTCTGCGTTTCACATGATCTTGTAACAGAAATGTGTCACTATCATAAACAGACCTTCTACTGATCTCATTTTATGTTCATGGCAATGCCAGTATAAGTATTTTGCATTCGTAATTGAGATGAATTAATATATCCAAATTGAATCCCTAGAAACACATGAAAACAGCTCATTGCTTGTTTATTAAGCAAAAGTGTCACTCACATAGACCATACTTTATATCGTTAGATGTAATGTGGTTAAATTGTTTTGTAAGCAAAAGCAAAGATTTTCTATAAAAATTTCGACGCCATCTTTTTCAATTAATGTCATAACTTCATATCTAACCATATTGTGGCGAAGTGGAAATAGTTGCATGGCTTACTTGACACACTGATATCAAAATGCAGAAAGATATTTCTAAATATGATGAAGATTTGAAAAACCAAATATTTAATATTGACTTTGGGACATGCTCTGAAATGCTAATCATAAGTCCTCGATTACCCCACATCTAAAAACTCCTTATTACCGTAACCTTTTTAAGTTTCGCACTTTAGGGCGGAGAAGTAAAACAGTGGGAAATGCAAAATCTGACGCCGTACGAGGCACATCGGATAATGCCTTGACAAAGTTTTATGCTTTTACCAAATAAAGGCATAGCACTAATGCAAGCATGGTCGTTGCCACGGCATTACCTGTGCAATCTCGTATCACGTCCAGACTTTGCTTGCCTTATAAAATAACAGCCATCGTTTTTAAGAATTAATGCACATTTATATTTATTTGAATCTCTACCCCCTTTTCCGCCAGCCATTTCTTTGTTTCATGTTTTGCTGTACTATTTATAATGATAAAAACCCGAAAGAAATTAAAATGCAGGGCTCAAAGTGTTGGATTAAAATTGTATCCTAGCCTGGATGACGCAGCCATTCTCCCAGTTGTATAAAAAGAAGGCGAAGAAATCATCTATCTTCCCATTCTTCGGAGTCACGAATCTGGCAGCGTACTGGTTTTCATTTTTAAATTTAGATCTCAAACGATTACCTTTTTAATTGACTGATGCATATATGTATTATACACTATTTTGACTGAAAAGCAATGCAGACACCGTGTAACGGTTGAACGAGGGGCATTGTATGCTGTATTTCCTAAATCACAATTTGCAAAATTAAAAATCTTGACCTCATTGATATTCTGTGTCACTGGTCGATTATTCACTTTCCGAGGAAATGCAGGTGTCGATAATTCTATTGAAAAGTTGCTTTATTCGCCATTGTATCAGCACATGAACCAAGCGCCGAGACCCAGGGACTCATCGTAGCTAGGGACGGGCCTCGAACGGGTCAAAAGGAGGCAGTGGATAAATGGGGTAAAAAGCAGCTAAATCCTCGGCAAAGTAATTCAGTTTTCTTACAATTCGTACATTTCTCCGCACTTAATTCTCCATATCTCCCCATATTGCTCCGATTGCGAACGACACCATCATCGTCACTATCATCACACGCCACTTCCTGTGCCGAACCATACAAAATGGAGTTTCCACGATATCACTCTCTTTCCATGCCACTCCTCCACTTCCTCCTTTCAATCTTCTCAAGTCCTGAGGCATTCGTAATTTTGTCCCATAAAGCCGGATAAAGTGGGCATTTCAAGTGCAACTTCAGTAATAGTATTGGTACGAACATAGTAGCACGGTGCATTACTAGCTGAGGACAGTTATTTGCAAGCCCCTTTGTAAACTTTAATGTCAAGCTAAAATCTGCCAACCTTCATGAAATTAGTATGAAAACTGGCAAATGAGAGTAATTTTCTTGGGCAGTAATGCCAGTGAAAGTTAGTGGCCCTAAACCACTCAATTATGCAACTTTGTATGTCTAAAAGCAAGCAGATTGTTCACAACTTAGGCTGAACATTCAATTGTTATAAATTTACAAAAAAAACTAAAATGTAAAGAAATGGGCATATCTAGCGCAGATAGAGCTTATCAAGCAAACTTAGTTAGGATGATCATTGTGCCCTGTTTTGCAAATCTTGTAGTTCTAGTTCGAGACATCCTTTATCTTTTCATTAATGATCCCTCTTTGCTCATTTTTGAGTTTAGCTAGAACTCCCCAAACAAATTATTGATTATTTAATGTACAATATAATAAATAAATGGAAAGAAAACAAGCAAAACCATTGTTTTTATTGAGGGAATTCATACTAGAGCTCCCTAACTCCCTTACAGTAACATCTTCGCTTCCAGTTTTCAACACCAAGAAATGCAGTTGCATAATCTAATTTACAATGTTGTGTCCACCAACATGAACATCCACCAACCTTCTCAACCTGATTGTCCTTTATGAATCGTGCTACTATGATACTCGCATTTTTTCTGTTATTCCAAAAACAACCAAAACAAAAAAACTATTTTTGAGTTGAATTATCGACACTGCTGCATTTGCTCGCAAGAGATGGATAATCCAGTAGGAGAAATCGACAAGTGTCACTTTTTGAACCTCGTGTCAGACTCCGTTGATAACGTGTTTTCATTGCGAGCAAGAGTGTTGCTTCGGACTTGGCCGTCCGTTGAGAGAAGCCATCAGATCGAACATCACCAAAATCCTTTCACCTCACTCGCAAAGCCAGTTCGGACTTGTCTGATATGCCTACACCTATTTTCTACTTTGAGCCCTGTTAACCATTCCTTTTTCATTTTTTTATTTATTTGACCGGCTCGCACTGGTCTGAGGCTGCCTCATGTCAGACTTTTCAGGGATGCCTTTAAACGACAAAGATCTCTCTTCCAACCAGTGCAGTGATGCAAGCAATGACCACCGCATCACGGTACCCTATGCCGGTAATTGAGGAAACTTCCAAAATTAGTAAGAAACGTCGATGCATTCGCCTTGCCATTGCATTTGCTTTGACAAAACACTTCGTGTACTGTTGTTGCCAGACATCCAGCAAGATGAAACTTTGTCGCTGCATCCCTGGCATTGTCCGGCAGTGCTCGGCAGTGCTAGCCCGGTCGAACCCAGTCTTGTTCGTTAGTGTTGGTTGCCGTCTCTTAACCCTTCATATTCTAATTGGAGTTTTTCCCTCTCCCGTCTTTCCGCAGCATGGAACTGCATAAGAACCTGACCTCCCTTGACCCGACCTCGACCCCTACGACCTCTGCCAACTTGACAACGACCTTGTCCGCTAGCCCCAGTCCTTTGGCTGTGCCCCTGAGTCAGCTGGTAAAGCCGACTGCCACGGGTACACCACTGCTCGGGCTGGCAGCTTCCTCTACTCTTTTTGATCTCAGCGGCGCCACATCCCAATCCAGAAAATCCAACTTTCAGACCAAAATGAAGGGTATCAACGCCACGCAAAACGGAACAAAGAAAAACGATCGGAATAAGTTTGCTCCCTACTAAAAGGGGCTTGCAAGAGCCAGAAATATGGCAGCGCCACACGAGGGGGTCGGTGCCGTGCACCCAATTCTGCAGGAGGTGATGATACTGACGATGATGAGCGCACTTTCGTATAAAACAAACTGTTCTAGAGAGTTGTGTTGCTGTGCGTGTTTCTCTGTAAGTACGTTGTCAGTGTCCGTTTTGCTCTCGCAACTCTCTCAACTCCCCCATCTCCATTCTGAAGCCGTGAAATCGGGGAGCGCCAAACGCTCAACCTCTGATTCTTAATGCCAAGCACACCCCCCTTTTACCAGGGCACTCGACGTCCAGCCGTGTCCATGAGGACAGTCAGAACACACGTGGACACTCGCGAGGACAAGGAGTACGTACGTTTGTGTTTGCCGGAACGATGGCCATTAGCCGTCTTTCTACGTTTTCTATTTTATTCGGGTATGTTTTTTCGACGACCAGCAGTTGTGTCGATGGTCTGGTTAACTCCCATTTTTTCCGTCTTTTTTTTTTACCTTTTCTTGTG
Source organism: Cylindroiulus punctatus (assembly GCA_034695085.1). Classification (NCBI taxonomy): domain Eukaryota; kingdom Metazoa; phylum Arthropoda; class Diplopoda; order Julida; family Julidae; genus Cylindroiulus; species Cylindroiulus punctatus. The sequence continues at coordinate 9,634 of JAQFYZ010001808.1, forward strand.
CCGAGTTTCCTCACCTTCGGGATGCCCAGTGCGGTGACGAAAGCGTCTGCTAAAAATCCGCCATTTTGTTTCTATTGAAAATCAATGCCAGTGATTTAATTTTATGAACTTGAAAGGAGAATTTCAGGGGAATCAAGGCCACAACGTATGGATATGGTGAAGCCGATTTTCAGAAGTCGACAGTGTGGCGGATTTGCCGAATTAAGGTTAAATATTTGCAATATCCGCGGTGGTTGCTTTCTTTACGTTTGATTTTTGAGGACACAATTTGTCTCGTGATAATGCTGGGCCATTCTAAAGGCGAGGAAACTCCGCGTGTTATCAGTCAGTATTGGGTGAGGACTTGGCCATTGCTCATGTGCAATTTCCAGCCCACCTTTTTTCTTCGTTCGACTTGTTCGGAGACCGGTAAAGTAATAAATACTGAATACAATGGATTGTTCAGTGGTGGGAATCACCCGAGTTTTTGCATCGGATTTTGATAGTGGAAAGACGTCCATTAATTCCCGAAGGCGTTGAAGTATGACGTACACCTCAATTCGTTTCTCCGGCACAGAACGATGATAATAAGCAAAGAATTTATCTTAAAGAAAAGTATATCTTATTGTAGCTATATTTCTCGAAGTATCCCCCCACATTTGTGTATAAAACAATGCAATGTATTTCATTAATATATGTGGTCAGTATCAAGTTAGTATTTTTTTTCTGTTCATTTCTAACCTACCAACATGGCCAATGTTTCTCTCCCCTCCCCCATTTTTCGCTGTTGTCCCTTCATTTTAAAGAGTTTCATGCATTTTCATTCTAGAAATCACCGTGGCATTTACACGATTTCATATTTCCCTTTGTTTATGGTTAGAGTACGAATAATGGCGTCGGAGGCTATGTTGCTATTCAATCCAAATACCCCGAAAAAGAAAATTCCTTTTACTGATTGATTTAATTTTATTTTGAATTTTATTTTTTGAAAATTTCTTCATCGTGGAAATTATAAACGAAAGTAAATTTATCTCAATCACCACCTACTATTTTCAAATCACAGATTCCAAAATGTTTATCTTCTATTATTTCCCAGTTCACTATTTACAGATAAGTATTTCACAGTCTTATTTAAGGAAAACGCTCTAATTAATAATCACTGTATAGAATTTATACTTAGTATCGATGCAAGCCACGATGACTAGTGTTCCATTACCATAGTAACGCATGTGCCCGGTATATGAAATATTAATTTGAGCCCAACACATTTCATTTCAGGTTAATCTTTTGTAAATGTTAGAAGATAAAAGTATAATTTGTTCCTCATTTTTCGATGACTGTCATAGTGAACCTCAGTTTACATAAGTGTAATTTTTTGAAATGCAGTCTTATATTCTTTACAAATATCAGATACCAAACTCATTCGCAGATTTTCATCCTCACTAAATATGTAATAGTTATGTAAATAATTCCAGCTAGCAACAACAATAATGCAAGAGTTCTAATTGGTTGCTAGTGTAACTGTCCATTAATGAATTTAGTATCTGATATGCGTTCTCAGCAGAGTGGGTCAGTCTGATGGCAACACAGTTTTCAGTTTCCAGTTCTCTGCAACCAAGGTAACTGCCAAAGAGACATTGTGAAATACAGCCAATTCTTGCAAAATATACTGGTATATAGCCAAATATGCGAAATTTTTAACCGATTGAGTTAAGCTTTTTTATATTGACCTGTGTCTTGTGGCTTTCAGAGAGTTTGAGTGAAAAGCTGCGTTGACAACCTGACTCACGCCATTTTTCTTTGTAAAAATGTGTTCATGTTTAAGGAATATGTATATTAAGCCTAGCCTCTCGAATGTTTTTTATGCCAACTGTAAACTACAAGCTCACATCTTTTGGTCAAACAGTATTTGCAAACCTACGCATATATTTGAAGCAAGCTCAATATTGTTATAACGAAAAACAAAGCTTATTTTAAGTTTCATGGTCGCTTTGCTGAACTTTGAAATTAATCAATTGCCATGCAGTTAACTAAAAATGTGTAGTACCAGAAATTTGGTGAAACATTCGGAAGTCTGCATTTCCATCATGTCTCAAAATATGTCAGATATTTTCCACGCTATTCCTTACCGTTTAAAATTGCATACAAATTGTAGAAATCTATGTACATTGTATTTCATTGGTATATGCGTTCGTTTTTCAGCAATAGAAATTTGAAAGATTCAATTTTATGTAAATCATAGTTTTATTTTCTTGATAAGATTTTTTTTTTAATTTTGGTAAGTATTGCCATTATCCTTCTGTCATGGTATTGTTATATACATACTGTATGGCATAGTCGACTACTTAAATTTAAATTTCAGGATTTTTTCGTAACATTTTATCCGTAATTTGGTCAGAAACTCTTTGTTTCTGGCAATTTTGTGTCGATCATGTGACCCAAATTCATAATTACATTGAGCAAAAAATAAAATTTATTACAAAATTCAAAGATTTTAAAATTCCTAGAAGTGAACAAATCCACTGTGGAACTGTCATCTCTAAGTACACTGTATTTCAAAAAGCTTCTTGCTACTGTTATACAATAATTCCACGCCATTGTTTATAAATTCTCGACACGCAAGTCAGTTCAGCTTTTATAATGGCCAAATTTACAAAATAATAGTATACTAAAGTGCGAATATTGATTTGATGAACCTTATTTACACCAAATGCTAAATGTTCTGAAATTTACTCCCGTGACGGCATCCTGCTATATTATTATAGACAAAAGAGGACTGGCAAATTATAAACAATTCAAAATAAAACTAATTTCCAGGTCAACATCATATACATGTACGTCTCTTTCACAACTTCTAGTTTACACTTAAAAGTGGCCACCATCCTCATTAGGCAAACTTAATGTTTTCCATACAATTTTTAATTGGTCAAGAAGGCAGGCGCAGGACAATGAAAGTGTAATTCGATAGCAGAAGTTAGATGGCGCCACCACTCATCAGCATCTACCTGTGGAATGTTCGAGGATAGTTATAGCCAAATGGCTAAAAATAACCTTTTATCATAATTAAATTGTTTCACCGAGCCCAGCCTAATGTGTCGATTGTTTTCCATAATTGGTATCACTCTTGTGTTTTTATTTTCAGTATAAATCAAGAATTGGCGAAATCCCTGAAATTCTGATGCTCTACTCTTTGATGCACATAAAATCATGCATTCTCTCTTGTTACACGAGGACCGCCTACAAGTACAAAGGGTTAAAGAGCTACTCTGGGGACAGTTATTCTTGTGACCAATGGCTATCTATTGGAGATATTTATTATTTATGAAAAAGTCCATATTTTTAATTTTCGTGGAGCACAGCGTGCCTCTGTGATGTGATGCTGTGTTGCCGAACTACAATGGCAATTAATGGTATTAAAAAGCTTATACTTATTCTTCCTATTAAAGCATTATCAAAGTAACAAAATACTGTATATCGGCAGAAGACTGCTTACCATCGCAAAAAAACGATACAGCTTTTATTTTTCAAAGGGGACGTAATGTGGCTAAAGCGAATATGACAAGTTTTCGCCACCAGTCAGCAATTGTTTACCTGAATTAATTTGACGATTCGGCTTCATTTCAAAGGTACTCATCAAATGGTTTGCAGTACTAATTTTAGGATTATGTCTCGAGGATATTTCAGGCAAAAAAACTTCTGAAAGGTGGCGTTCTCAGTCGAATGCAAAGGCTCTATAGGCATGTTGCTCTTATTCATTCACACAATCCGCCATTTTATTTATTATCCCATTGTTCATGCCTTCATTTTAGGCTAATGTTGTTTTTTCACCAAGTTTTAATGGGTCAGGAAACCCATTTGAATGTGCAACTGTACTCCGATTGATTTTAAAATATGTAATTTTGAGAGCAAAAGTATGTAAAAAGCTTATAATTTAATTTAAGAAAGGTCAACCTTCAAAAAATTTCTACATTTTGGAGAGGGTATTTTATTCAGTCTGTGCTTACTTGTAAAGTAGCCACTGACTGTCTGGACCGTGTAAATGCACTTGTATATAAATTCATATCTCAAGCCTTAATTATCGAATCATTTATTCGCGATATTCCCACGAATGCAATCGTAAATTAAATGGTAGATCGTGTGATTAGAAGGAGTAAATTAGAAGTACTGAATTTCCTAATCTTATACTACCAGAGCTCAACTTTTTTTTACAAAGTTACTTGCTCACAACGTGTAAAAAATAATTCTAAGTGCGGATGAGTGAAAACCATCTAATAAATTATTGGAATTTTTTTATTGAAGATTAAATTTGAAAGAAATTTACAAATCTTCTTTCAGAGAAGCAATACGTATTTTTGTCTAGTGTCGTGTATACATGAATGCAAAACCAATCATAAGTTTTTATTCAACTGTCTCCCGATCCTCCTCTTTTATTACAAACTACCAACCACGGCCCCAACCACCACCCTGAAAGAGGTTTTGTGTGATTTTCAATGCATATTCTCTGCTTAGAAGTGTTTCATTTTGTCAAATCCACGTGGTTTCGTGTATTATAAAGACCACGCATTATTGGTGCGCTTTTCGATGAATTTCATTAATATGGTGTCATACGTGCAAAACTATCTTATGCCCTTCGAGTATTTCATTCAGACAGAAGACATTAAATATTTCCAAAAAAAACTGTGCTAGGGTGTAATATTTGCGTTAGATAATTTGCATATGTGCCTTTTCTGATTTGCGAATTTGCTATTCAATATCTTATTTTGGGAACATTTTATCCAGTTAATGAATTTCAAAGAAGAATGCACCAAATTGGGTTGATACGTTAATGAATGTAGTTTCTCCATTTCAATATATATATGCCGTGACTTGATCCCTGTCCAGCTTTCTTTTCGCGTTCAAATTTTTTTAAAGTTGTTTGTGAAAATGTTTTTCCCCAAGTTTTCAACAGATTTTATGGTATTATTTAGAAACCCTATAATCTTCCGTGCAATTTAAGGATAATTGATTTATCGATATATCCATGATTATAGTATTGTTGATATTTACATTATGTTATGGAATCTCTCGTAAATTCTGAAATGTTGATGTCCATGAAAGGTATAAGAAATTGGTTTCCGTTGCATTTTAAGATTCAGTGTATCACTGTTTACTTTTCGTTATTAAAATGTATTCATTTATTAAAAACATACACATTTTTAAAGAAAAATTATATAGTTACTATAATTAAATTTGTTAACCATTCATTCCAAATTGTTGACTTTGAAGAAAATTATGTCCAAATTTGAAGAAAAAATTACGGAGATTTTCTAAACAGGATGGAGATGCAGGTTTTTGTTTTTACTTTCCAATAGGAGATAATTATAAGATGATAAACCCTCTACCTGTAACCATGAGGATTTTGAAAACAACTAATATAGACAACGTATACGTTTGATGTTAGTGTCGAGATCAAATATCTGTAAAATGTAAAGTTAATAGATGTATTCATTAATACATGTATATAAGGATGATTCCAGTATTTATAAATTGAAATATTAATTTAGACATTTCTATCAGTGCAGGTATAGGGTTTTGCATCGCCTTAAAGCTTATCAATTACAAACGTGTTAAATGGTTGTGCTCGGAAATCACAGGTGTCAATCAGGACCACAGTTAGTTAAGCCAATTAATTGAAGCATCAATTTCGAGTTGGTAAAGTTATGAGTGAACGTGGGCTTCCCAGCGCAACCAGTATACTTTGTCAGTATTATTACTTAATATACTTTTGAGTGAATTTTTTAATGATATACCTTTATATTATGCTATTAATAATGCAGAATATATAGTGCGAGTGCACGGCATAGATTAACGTTTACGTTATTAAAATGCGTTATGTTTTTCGGTGTACCATACGACTTTTAGATTTTGTCTGTTCTCCCCCTCCATCATTCTTAATTGGGTCGTAATCTAGGCTAATTCACCGCATTTTGCTTTGTTGTTAGATGATGTGATGAGGACATTTTTTTATTTTTTGGTGTTCAGTATAACACTTGAAAGAAGGGCAAAATACATGTACATGTGTAACCAGTGTGTCGTCCCTGTGCAAGAATCCTACATTGGAGAAAAAATACTTTCTGATATATAAGGTTTTTGGTAATGGACTTTCTGCTATGTGGCTTTGGGGTAATGAATTAAGGAAAATATCTGGGAAACACTGAGATAAAAGTTTTCTAATGCCAGACATGTATTTGTACAATATCATCCACTGCCGATATGCATGCCTTTTTTTCTCTCGAAAAAGTCAAAAAGATACATTCTTGTGAATAAGAAAACGCTGTTCTACTGGTCCAAATGAGCTTATGTCTATGATACGGCAAGATTTATTTCTTGAGCATAATTAACTATTAACACGAGAAGAGTAAATCAGCTAGATTACGATCCAAATATCGACGGATTCTCAACAAGTTTGAATCACAAGAGGTAAACTGACAGTCGAACAATTTTTATGCATTTTAAGTGCCATTTCTCTAACTCTCTGTAAAGACTACGATTTTTAATATTGATACTTCATCTATGTATGGTCATTATATCGTTCTTGTACGACAATTTACTTCATCGAGCACCCTAGCGATTCTAGAAAGAAAAATTAATGCAATCCATTTATTGGAATTCGTGAATTTTTAATAGGCTTATTTACAGCATAGGACTACTTCGCAGGATTCAAGAAGCTGCCATGTTTATAAGCACCGAATCTGTGCCAACTAAATATCAATTGTTTGTAATACGCAATGCACGTTTTTCTTTCATACCAATCAGCTAATTAGAATTTCCTCGATACATGAATGCACATTAAGCCACGTTGACTGTTTGGTCTAAGATTACAAGATCTCATTCACTTGTACGATTAATTCATCTATAAAATAGTGATTTCTATTTTTTTCTGTTAAATATATATGTATATATATAGATATATTTCGATTTTATGGAATATTGTGATGAGAATTTTGACTGATATAATCGTTCATTTTTGAGTTTTTGTCTGGAGCTGGGATCAAGTACGTTTTTTTAGAATTCTCAAAAAGGTTCAATAAAGATATAAAGTTGCCATTGGAAGTTGCGTTTTTATTGCTATCTAGCGTGTCTACTGACAAATATTTTCTATAGAAAATTGAAGATACATGTATATGTAAGTTCTCATTGTCTACAGATCGATGCACAATCAACGATTCTGTCGTAAGACATCTACGGGTATGTTATTCTGTGCATGCATTTTGGCACGAGATTTCATTCTCTGCAGCACGTGACATGAAATTTTCAGATTTGAGTTCTTTTTTTAGGACGCTCATTTTCAAAAATCACCGCAAATTTGTTCATTTTTTACGTAGTTATCTGCCACAAGATTCTAAAGCTAAACTATGTTAGGTTGGTTTGCTGTATCCGGACAATCGCATTTATATCATTTTTTATTGATCATCATTATTGTATTTGCATTGGAGGCGACCAATCTGCCATTCGATTTTCGTCATTTTCGGTAAGTAAAACAGGCCTACCAGACACGAATAATAATGGAAAGTCCAGCTGTTTTCCAGTTTATAAATTGATACGAACCCGATTGTCATCATTTAGTAAACAAACGATGATGTATATCGAACCGATGGCATCGTATTACAATGCCACTAATCACGCAACATCGACATTGAGGCCATTGTATTTAAATGAGAAATTGAAACTAGGTGCAAATTCCAGTGAAGTCATCGAAGATCGTCGACCTATCCATGAAATTGTGGTTACCATTCCTGATATAGTTTCGAATAGTAAGTATACTAAACATTTTCTTGGCGATCAACGTAAGTGTGGCGTATTTATGTGGTTATTTATGGAGAACAACGACCCAGCTAGGAAAAGCATTAGCTGCATGCAGAGAAGTAAATAAAGCTATATCGACATGAGACAAACATTCATAAAAAGCTTCATTAAAAATAAAATAACGATTTGTTCAAATTCAACACACTGTCAGTGCATATTCATTCATTATACTTCATTATAATGTTATCTGTGAAATAGCAGTACTTCTCAAAACGTTTTCCCTTTATTACTCAAAAAACCCTTATCAGAAAGTGCCCTTTTACCCAATTCAGGTAAACTTTCATTATATTATTAGCAAATATTTAATCTAAGGAATACTGGTTATTCTGCTCATTTTCTTCAGTGTACTTCTCATTCTACACTTTTATGGTAAGTTCTAATTTGCAATGTAAGGGTCATTTTTTATCAAATCAGTTAAAACTAAACTTACGGCATATGTATTTATTAAATGGCAAATAATTACAGGGTACTTATTAGTAGGCTATTTTAGAGTACATATTTGATGTATCAGATGTGCACCAACTGATCTCAATCTTCCCATACTCCTTCACTTACTATACTATAATTCTGAAGGATAGCTGTGAAGAGTTGAGGTTTTCAAGTTTAGTTTCCTAACCAAGTATCATTCCATGTCCATTGACATGAAAACGTCAACTCATCACCACTATCCCTCAAATTCGAACTTTTCCACCATTTTTGAAAAAAATTGGACACCGGGTTAGATGCTTTTTCATTGGCATTTGCAGTCTATAAATGCTCAAATTGCGTAACCAATTCAGTTTAATACTTAATGTCCACGTTTCGATCTTTAGGCAAGGCAAAATATTTAATTCAAGGTGGTGAAGCATTCCTCGCATGTGAAAACCACCCTCCTTTGAGAGCAACTTGGCAAGAAAATCTCCATCATGCTTGGTTCAATCAATTAGGGCAAGCATTGACTGGTGACCGATACCACCATTTCAGCAATGGCACGTTATTTCTCCGTGATGTGCAAGCAGAAGATAGTGGATGGTATTCCTGCCAGGCAACGTACACTAATGTACTAGCAGCCGAAGCCACTGGAGAAACTTTCCACCATAGAATAATTGGCAAGTTGTCAGATACAATTACGCAATGCGTTCACTTGACAGTCACGCAAAGTCATAGCAATTAGTCTTATATTTTCATCTCTCATTACGTGTTATGTTTTAAAACTTATATATTGTTGCCAAAGTTACCAGAGGTAGTGGTAGGATGCTGACCCAAACCACTTCATTGTATAAACAATATGCTGATGTTGAAAATCACTGATCACAAACTGATCACAAATTCACAACCCTGTTAGATATGCAAGCCATATTTATTATAGTTTAGGTCAGGTTAGCAAAGTTTCCATGCCATCTGGCATACACGTATGACATACAGTACAGTTAGCCTACATGCATTCCTATTAATACACAGACATACCATCAATAGCCAGCTGAATAAAGCACTACCGGCATATAGTTTATTTTTATGCATTTTTCTATTGCCATACTGACATGGCACAACATAACCACATTTTGCTAAACCTTGGTGAAACTGACCATAATGACAAGTACAGATGATAAATGTGTACTTTATGGACTAATTGAAATCATTTTAATTCCAATTACCATACCATTACATTTGCTACTTCTAACCATAAATTAAATACAACGTAATTATATTGAACTCACATTATTGTTCATGGTTTTCCACAAAAAACAGTGTCTCATCCCTTCCGAATATCTTTAAGATCATATCGCAACTTTAACCATGCGTTTCAAGCTTATATGCAGTAGTTTGATTAATGAACCAGTCCATCGTCGTCTAGCCAATGAAATTACAGGATACCCTATTACCTGAGGCATGAATTTGTCAAAATCGGCCAAGGGCAAATTTGCATAAAAACGGGAGACAAAGGTTAAGTTGATTATGATACGCGTGGTTTTTATCAAGGCGTTAGCAACTAAATTGGCATGTACTGTGATTTTATACGAGTTAAATTAAACGTGACTCAATTTCTTTTTACTGAAAATTGCAGTTTATTCAGCTCCAGCGTTTGGTTTTATGTTAAAGTGGGATTATCGAATCACAAACTGCGTTAGAAAAACAGAATTAGACTATACAGATTGGATTTATGGACACTTGGTGACAGATGTTTGCAGCAAGACTGCATGTGCAATACAAGTAGTCAGCGTGAAATGTCTAATCGAAAAGGTAACAATGAAGACAAGAAATGGAGCATTACAACACAACCAATTTTAACGAATTTTTCCTTTTGATTCCGACTGAAAGATGCCTCCACCTTCGAAAGAATTAAGAGTTCAAATTTATTTATCCAGCACTGTTCCAAGCTCAGCCCACTGCGATATCACTTGCGTCGAGGTAGCAGAGGCAGACACAGTAACCGTAGTAAGGAGATAATCTTGGCTGTCAATCCAATGCAAAATAGTTATTCTGACTTATTCACCAGTTAAGGATAGGACGAAAAGCCAAATTTGAAAGTTAAAAGCATCGAAAAATTAGTGTACATATTCAACGTACCTGTACATTGACAGGTACATTTGCAACGTACATGTACAGTGACAGGCACATTTGCAACGTACGTGTACAGTGACAGGCACATTTGCAACATTTACTTATTAGTGGCAAGGTTACAACTACTAGGTTGATTTTAATACATGTACATGCACGCTCGTATGCACCCCTGCATTGCACGAAAGCTAGGCTGGAAACTCGCAGCGAATTGAGTACGTCATGGTACCACATGAAAACGACTTCGAGAAATCTGTGAATATTTATGACCACCTGAAATACTGCAAGTTGGAAAATCGAGCCTAGATTCGAAAAAGGTTGAGGTTTTTAGCCATATTTCAATACAAGAATTTTTTCTGAAAAGGCTGTGCAACCCCTGAATATGCTCTGCAGAACCCAGTTTGAATAATGTTCAACTTCATAATAAGCGATCAGCTGATATATTACATTTGTGATTGTGAACTGATAAATTGAATTACATCAAGTGCATACTGTTTATAAATGTACCAAGCCACACTTTTGCAGGCTCTGAAAAAGCTAAAGATCAAGCTAAAAGCGAATCTGAAGACAATTTTACCAAGTTCTGACAGCATCCTCCTATTCCTGCCATCCACTTTCCATTCTCAATT
>JAQFYZ010001809.1:0-20619 GCA_034695085.1 Cylindroiulus punctatus
GTTTTATTTGAAATTATCATATCTGTCCAAAATTATCAAAATTCAATTGCAAAAAATCACTTTCAATGGGCCTTAAGCCTGTAAATGGACGTGTGACATACATGGAAACTTAGAAGATGTAAACATGACTATCATGAAACTATCTTTCCATATTTTTATACATCACTTGTAAATTTACAAAAAAATACTTGATTACTTAAATACTTAAATTACCTCAAGTAAAAAAATATTTCTCTAAACTTTTCCAAAACTCTAGAAATTTGAACTGTATTGATGACAATCTAAATGACAAAATATGAAATATTGCAAATATGACAGAATTTAAAATATAAGAGTTCAATTTCTCTAAATTTGTACGAGCTTCTGTGTGATTTATAAACTATTCTTTATTACTTTCATAAGCCATAAAATTTTCATCTGATTTTTTTTATTCACAATGAATTACAGTGGTTTATGATATTAACATAAGATACATAAAATATAAAATATGCTAAAACATTTATTTCTCAAATTATTTATCAAAAAACATTTGAAATTTATCCATAACAATCTAAATGAAAAAATGCGACGAACGAATTAAAGTAAACATTTGTAAAAAAATCATACGAATTTATAAATTTCTAATAGATTTTCGAGAGCATTTGTGTTCCTAAACATTTCAAAGTTTCTATTTTTTCTTTCTTTTTTTAAATTTTTTTATTTACAATGAATTAGTGATTTATAAAATTACCCCAAGTTAAAATAGTCAAGTTAAAATAATTGCTTCACCAAACATTTCCAAACATTGTTGAAATCTGAAATACACGAGTTATTTTAAACCCTTTATTACAAAATTTATTTTAATTCTACAGCAGTATTTTGTCATTTAAGCTTAGATTGTTATGGATACATTTAAAATTTAAAATTTAAAATTTCAACAATGTTTATAAATTTCTAAAATATTAAACTAATAGTGAATAACGTGCCAAAATACTAAATTTTTAAATTAGTTTTTTCCAAGCCTCCACAAATCTTTACAGCAGACTTTCCAATAGATGTTGCAAATTCCTAATATCCCATTTGCCCCAACAGATGGCTCTGACATCTGTTGATGACCTGAGTCATGAGTTATGACCTACCACACCGAGCCTGCTGGCAAATGTGTCATTGCTCTGAGCACTCTTTACGACTTCAAACAGAAAAGACACGAAAATTTTAATCAAAAACATGATCTACGATGGCATCTTTTTGTCATCATTTCTTGTTTCACTTATATGTTAAACGGGGCTGTTACACAAAATCCATACGAAAATCGTTCGTTGACATCAAAAAGCATCAGAATTTGGGATTTAGCCCCTTATGGGGCAGGTCCCCAATTTGCCACACTATTACCAACACCCAATTCAGCTTCGACATGAAATCCCCATCCCCCATTCGCATAATACAGGGTCGAAATTAAGTCACAAAATGCTAAACCCTCAGTGAATGTGAACAATCGCAGATACACCTCCAAAAAGTCATGTCTGAAGTGCAATATGCCACCAAATGTGCTAAATATTTAAACGTCTGCTCCCCCATCTGCCATGAATGCAAACACAGGTCATAAAAACAGTCCATTCACATTTAGAGCATATAAAAAGAGGCAGAAACCATGAGTGGAAAACGTTTTTGAATAAGTATGGGCATATTGCCCAAAGCCAAAAGCTTGCAAATGCTGTACGAAATTGCAATGAAATCACTGGTGCAGCTGACAACAAAACCTTGAAAATGAAACTGTTCATATGATGTCACAATTGTGTCACGAAGGAAGTGAAACAGAAGATGATAATTTGTAAATTTTGCAGAAATTCCATTTATATTGTTTAATGTTACATTTTTTAGGCTGACAACAATGTAAATTTATAAATTTTGCAGAAATGAAAATTGAAATTTTTAAAAAAATTTTAAATTACGTGGTTACTTTATTTAATTTCATAAGTTTGACTAATTTATAAATTTTGCGGAAGTCCAGTTTTGATTTTCTCAATGCTACACTTTTAAGCTGATACAAATGTAAATAATTTACATGTATAAATTTTGCAGAAATGAAAGTTGAAATATTTAAAAAGTTTTAAAATGACGTTGTTACTTTATTTAATTTCATAAGTTTGACTAATTTATAAATTGTGCAGGAAGTCCAGTTTTGATTTTTTAATACTACATTTTTTTAGGCTGATAAAAATGTAAATTTATAAATTTTGCAGAAATGAAAATTTAACTTTTATAAAACTGTTTAAAATTACGTTGTTATTTTATTTAATTTCATCAGTTTGGCTAATTTATAAATTTTGCAGAAAGTCCAGTTTTGATTTTTTAATGCTACATTTATTAGACTGATAAAATATAAATAATTTCTAAATATTGCAGAAATGAAAGTCGAAATTTTTTAATGTTACATTGTTTAGGCTGATAAAAATGTAAATAATTTATAAATTTTGCAGAAACGACAGTTGAATTTTTTTAAATTGTTTAAAACTACGTTGTTGCTTTATTTAATTTCACAAGTTTGACTAATTTATAAATTTTGCAGAAACTTAATTGTAATTTTTGTTGTTTGATGAGAATCAACCCATTTTTAATCAGAATAAATGAACGATATCAAAACGATATGCAAAAACGCATGTTTTTGAATCCATTTTTACTGCATTTATTTTTGCGAAAAATGTTAGCTGACACATTTGGCATTTATTTGCTGACTGTAGGGTACTGAGTTGAATTGAATTGAATGTTCAAACCATGACAAAAATGACGACGTTATAAAAGTAGTCCTTAATTTGAAGAAGAAAAAAAGAAAAAAAAAAATCAAAAATAGTGGATATTTTTGGATTTTTAAAATTGATTTCAAAAATGCCATCAATTTTGCTCAAAAAAGATGTAAAAACGTCGTCTTAAGGACATAATATTTTATTCCATATGCAACCTGTGTTTGTGAAACATGTTTCCTAGATGTGCACCATGCTTAATCAAAAGGTAGCCTAATTCTGCCAGCCTAATGTTGCAATTTAATTACAACTTGATCTTTTTCATGCAATTTACAATGGCATTATGGGAATCCGATTCAGCCCAATTTTCCCTGAGGTTTTTTATATTTTTTGCCGCTTATGACTGGTACTTACGACTCGTCCATTATGTCGAAAATCGACAAATGTAAGCCTCGTCCTGACTCTGACACCCTGTGACAAATTAACCAGAAGCTGTGATTTAATTAAAGTTCGCTGGATGAGGGATTACTTGGAGGAAAGCCATTTAATGATGTTCATGTCTGTCCTAGATGCACCACTGAAATTGTGTCCCATGTAATATTTCGGTTGGGATTAATTTTCATTGTGCTCGACACGAGTCATGCATTATTCTGGAAACCGTTTGATGAATGATTGTTTTCCATGGATTTGCCAGCCAGAAATTAAGCACAGTTTCCTCATTTGGTGAATGTGATTTCATTTCAATGACAGTTTTTTGATAACAATTTGTAGCATTCTGATCATGTCAGGGGGTGCAGGAAACATATTCCTGCTCAGCTATTGTATAATATGTTTGATTCTGAAAATAGGATTGTCATCATATTTGGGGAAGGGGTTGCTGGTTGGTCAACTTCATCAATGAGTTTCAATGTGATTTCATTCATCTTAAAATTATTTTTAAAATTAGTGTAAATTATTGTAAGTCCACTTTTGGGCAAAAATAAGTTGACCAGTCCTGTACATGAAAATAAGCATGGTAAAATGGAAAGAGATGTTCAAGTATTATGTCATCATATGGGAGTGTCAATCACATGATGTATCATTTTTTTATAATGATTCATTCAATGATTTTAAATGATTTATTAAAAGAACAGTCATTTTTGCATGAATTAATGTTTATTTCAATGAATAGGGCACATTCATACATACAACAAAGACAGAAACAATGTTAAAAACAATATATAAAAATAATGCATGTTAATGTGTAGCAATGCACATTATTCTACATAATATTCTTAAAAAACAAAAAAATGATTAAAAATGGCATCCATTTGGGATGTAATGACGTCATGCCTGTAAAGGTCTGAAAATGACGTCATAACGAAGTCCTATTTTGGTCCACGTACAAACTGGGATGCCTGTGGTTACTGCTCATATATTGTAAGTCCACGTTTGTGCAAAAATGAGTTTAATACCAAATCTATAACACATGTATTCTTAAAAATGAAAAAATGATCAAAAATGGCATCCATTTAGGATGTAATGACGTCTTGCCAAAAAAAAGGTGTAAAAATGACGTCATAACGACGTCCTGTTTTGGTCCACGGGCAAACTGGAATGCCTGTGGTTTACTGCTCCTATATTGTAAGTCCACTTTTGTGCAAAAATGAGTTTGACCAAAATCAATATCCTGATAAAATGAAAAAATGAACAAAAATGCACCAATTTGGGATGTAATGACGTCTTGCCAAAAAAAAGGTCTGAAAATGACGTCATAACGACGTCCTATTTTGGTCCAGCTGCAAACTGGGATGTCTGTGGCTTGCTGCACATATATTGTAAGTCCACTTTTGTGCATAAATAAGTTTAATACCAAATCTATAATACAAGAATTTTTAAAAAATGAAAAAATGATCAAAAATGACATTCATTTAGGATGTAATGACGTCTTGCCAAAGAAAGGTCTCAAAATGACGTCATAACGACGTCCTGTTTTGGTCCACGTGCAAACTGGGCTCATATATTGTAAGTCCACTTTTGTGCATAAATGAGTTTTATACCAAATCTAGAATACATGTATTCTTCAAAAATGACAAAATGATCAAAAATAACATTCATTTAGGATGTAATGACGTCTTGCCAAAAAAGGTCTAAAAATGACGTCATAATGACGTCCTATTTTGGTCCACGTCCAAACTGGGCTCATACATTGTAAGTCCACTTTTGTGCATAAATGAGTTTTATACCAAATCTATAAGACATGTATTCTTAAAAATTGACAAAATGATCAAAAATAACATTCATTTAGGATGTAACGACGTCTTGCCAAAAAAGGTCTAAAATGACGTCATAACGACGTCTTATTTTGGTCCACGTGCAAACTGGGCTCATATATTGTAAGTCCACTTTTGAGCATTAATGACGTGCTATTTTGGTCCATGTGCTACCTAGGGCTTTCGTTCTATCTAGTAATTGGACACATTATTTGGCAATTTGTTGATGGTCTGTCTTATCCACCACAGTGGCTGAAAGGGCAGATTGGGGCCCCTAAATGGATCCAACAGGCTTAGTTGTTTGGCGGTTTCATCGGTTTGCCAGTCAGTGAGTAGAGTACCATTTGAGTGTCTTAGCCATCGATCCAAATGGTTGCTATCAGACAAGACCCATTTCTGCAAATGGATGATTTATGGCAGGTCTTCATTAACCAATCTCCAACAACTTGACAAAGAAGACAGTTACCACGGAGTGCTTTTAAGGATCCCATGGAGGAATCCAGCAGGGGTTCATCCCATATAATGCTCCACCTGATAGGCTTCCCCATAAATGCACATCCAATCTCGATTGGGAACGAATGGAAATTTTGTAATCAGTCGATTCTGCGAATTACAGAAACGTTTTTTTATGCTGACAATTGTGTGACAAGTACTAGTTCATTACTATTTAACATGGGCTGGAAATCATTATGTCACAAGCATTGGGCTCAGATGGCTGCAATTGACATGGCATATTGCTGGAAATGTGCACAAAGTGGTGAAATTTGATTGCATGTAGAAAAAACTGGTGATTAGCTGATTGCAACTGATGACATATTGGCTTATACGACTTTTGGACATTAATTTCAGACATGGCTGCAAACCTGGGTGAGCTGATGCCAGTTTTGCAACCAAACTTAATGCAAAAACTGGGCATGCTGCGAAAGAACTGAGAATGATTGCAAGGCTGATTGCAAGCTAATGATGCATGTCTTTGTCTGAAAAGTAATCAGCTTGTAACTGGTCTGGTTGCAATGCACATCTGATAACAGTTTGCAACCAAACTAGAAGTTAGTTAGAAAAATTAACTAAATTACGCTGGTCAAAGTGCTCAGAGCTGGTTAAATAATGATTTGAAGACAGATTGCAAACTGTAGATACTTGTTTTAAAATTTCAAATATAACCAGTCTGAAACTTGGTTGCACATCTGGTTGCAGGGCACCTCTGGTAACTGTTTTCAACCAAACAAGTTGAAATAACTGGTCAAATTGCGAAAGAACTGAAGGAAGAATGATTGCAAGACTGATTGCAAACTAAATATGCATGTCTTTGATTGAAATGTTACAAGTTGAAACCAGTTTAGTTGCACAGCTAGTTACAAGCACTACTGGTAGAAGTTTTGCAACCAAACAAGTTGAAACAACAAGTTATAATTATAAAACAACTGTTGACATTGCTAAAAATGATTGAAAATGCATGTAATATTCAGTAAGCAATAATTGATTTGCTAGACCATAATATGATTTCCTTAACCATACATATCCTAAAGTTGATAAAATAAAGCATTGTTTTGTTTGACTGCAAACGTTGTCTTCCATCAAACAAAACGAAAATGAAAATATATTAGTAAATTAATATTAGCAAAAACGTTGATCACTTCTTTGCACAACATGAAAAGATAAGTGACCAATTTCGGATGTGAGACATCTGTTCCTGCAAAGATAAACCGGAAGTCACCACACGAAACAAGAACCAGACGTTAAATGAAACCACATGTCATATGATAATAAATTATTGTTTTATTATGTCCTGGTTACATCATACAAGTACAGGGTGTCAGCAAAACATTGAAATCTTCGATATTTGATAAATTGTTACAGAATTTTAAGGCAATTTATAACAAATTAAACACAATATCTACAATGTACATGTATTTTGTCGACCATGCAAGCACTGATACTTTGAATATGTGCAGTAAATTCAAACAGTATTTGCACTATATGACATCACTCGTGATCACGGAGTGATTGCAAGACCGATTGCAAACTTACTTGTTGAAATTATTTAAACAATTTTATGGAACAAAAATGCATTGAAAATATGCATGCCCATCTTGTAAATAGTCAGATGTGTACTGCAACCAGATGTGCAACCAAACTGGTTGCATGTGAGATTAGAGCATGCATCCACAATTTGCAATCTGTCTTGCATTCATTCATCAATCAGTTTCAACAATGTCAACAGTATCTTGCTAAATATATTAGCTTTTGCAACTAGTTTAGTTGCAAAACTGATATCAGCTGTGCAACCAAACAAGTTGCAAACAGATCATATTTTAAACAGGCAATCACAGTTTGCAATCTGTCTTGCATTCATTCTTCAATCAGTTTAAGCAATATCAACAGTATCTTGTTAAGTATGACCAGATTTTGCAACTAGCTTGGTTGCAAAACTGTTATCAGCTGTGCAACCAAACAAGTTGCAAACAGATTATATGTTAAACATGCATCCACAGTTTGCAATCTATTTTGCATTCACTCTTCAATCAGTTTTATCAATGTCAACAGTGTCTTGTTAAGTATGACTAGATTTTGCAACCAGTTTCGTTGCCAATGATGTGCAACCGACCAAACCAAACCAGTTATCTTTGAAGCAAAGATGCATTGTATAACATGACTATCATTGGAAAATTTCAACAAAATTTCCGTTTTGTTCAACGAAGTTTTGTGATCCACCATGCAGCAATTGTCAGAAGAACAATTGTAATTCAAGACGTTTTCTCGAAGTGCCAACTTCAAAAATAATCCCCAGGGATCAAGTTGGGTGGTCAACGATCCTGCAGGATCGCTAGCGATTCGTCAGCCCTAATGAAAGCACATAACCCATTGGAGGACAAAAAATGAAAAGATTTGGGGCTCAAGGCAGTAATTTCGTATTCAGCTTTTGTACAAGCATTAAAAAACGCGTTCAGTAAGATTTCCTGCTATTGATCGAGCTATGACAGCAGGGCCAAATGAAAATGGACTGCTCAGATCACTAACTGCAAAGCCAGGCATCAATCCCATCAAACGTTACTGTCGTATAATCCGAGCCCAGAAATCCAGATGCCTAATTTCTCCAGCACCACAGAAAATATCGTTACAGGATTTTGGAGATTTTCAAAACGAATCTTGGAGATTTTTATCCTGGGGTGTCGAATTTCTGCTCATTTAAGAGTCGAGTGGTTTTCCCTTGCAGGATCGTGTATCAAAGGAGAGCAATTTTGGCTTCAATTACCAAAATATTTTATTGCAAAATATCTCGATGATAGAAGGCATTTTTGGCCCATTTGGTGATGAAAAGTCATTTCTGGATATCAAAAAGTGACCAGAATTGACTTCATGAGCTGTGCTAGTAAAATCTGTCGTTTATTTAGTAATCGTTTATTTAGTAATCTTAGGGAGATGAAGCATATAACAATATCAAAAAACCAACATTGTACATTTGGGAGCATTCAAGTATTACGTCATCACAGCATTTTTGCCCCTAACCCTTTTCCAATGTTAACCAAAAGTAAAAGTTCAAGTATTATGTCATCGCACCATTATCACCACCATTGACAAAATAATATCTAAATGATATCTAAAAATTAATATAAATTGTTACAGCTCTTGCAGTTGCATCTCATAATCAGAAATATGGAAAATATATTATTTTAAAGTGCATTATTACAAGTTTCACACGTCCACTAATAAAATTATACAGGGTGTGTCAGATACAAATAGATGGCTTTAATTTGGTGGTTTTTCAACTCTTTCAACTCCTCAATGATATCTAAAAATTAATATAAATTGTCAAAGCTCTTGCAGTTGCATCTGATAATCAGAAGTATGGATAATTATTATTTTAAAGTGCATTATTACAAGTTTCACATGTCTACTAATAAAATTATACAGGGTGTATCAGATACAATTAGCTGACTAATTTGGTGGTTTTTCAACTCCTTCAACTCCTCAATGATATTGAAAAATTAAGATAAATTGTTACAGCTTTTGCAGTTGCATATCATAATCAGAAATATGGAAAATTATTATTTTAAAGTGCATTATTTCAAGTTTCACATGTCTACTAATAAAATTATACAGGGTGTGTCAGATACAACTAGGTGACTTTAATTTGGTGGGTTTTCAACTCCTTCAACTCCTCAATGATGTCAAGAAATTGATATAAATTGTTACAGCTCTTGTAGTTGCATATCATAATCAGAAATATGGAAAATATATTATTTTAAAGTGCATTATTACAAGTTTCACACGTCCACTGATAAAATTATACAGTGTGTGTCAGATGCATTAAAATCAGCTAATTAGCTGATTTTTCAACTTCTTCAACTCCTCAATGATATAAAAATTGATATAAATTGTTACAGATCTGCAGTTGCATCTCATAATCAGAAATATGGAAAATGTATTATTTTAAAGTGCATTATTACAAGTTTAACACGTCCACTAATAAAATTATACAGGGTGTGTCAGATACAACTAGCTGACTTTAATTTGGTGGTTTTTCAACTCCTTCAACTCCTCAATGATTTCAAAAAATTAATATAAATTGTTTACAGCTCTGCAGTTGCATCTGATAATCATAAATATGGACAATTATTATTTTAAAGTGCATTGTTACAAGTTTCACACGTCCACTAATAAAATTATACAGGGTGTCAGATACAACTAGCTGACTTTGGTGACTTTGGTAAAAAATTTGGTGCTTTTTGAACTCATCCAACTTCTTTAATGAAGTAATTTTACATTATATGCAAGTGTTTAGGCCGGTCAGCTTCAAATTTTAGTTACTCGAATAATTTCTGACACACCCTACATTGGAGTCAAGAAACATCATATTGCAGAAAACAAAAACAGGCTTTCAAATGGCAGCTGGTGTAAACAGCAACTGTCTGCTGGATGAAATTCCTCGACTTAACAACGAAGATGGTTACTTTTGTGTTTATTTTCATTTGTGTTTTTTCTGTATTTTTTTTTTAGTTTCACTGAGGGGTGGGAGAATTTCCATCAGCATCCAGAAGTTTATAGGATTTTTCCTGGCGGTGGAGCCCAGCGAATTAGGAAATGAAACCCACACAAAAGATGCAGGCACATTGGAGGTAAAAGTTTAGAAATCATGCATTTTTCAATTTTGTATTTGGAAAATTAATTCGCTATTCTGCAGCCCCTGCGTGATGCGTGGACAAAATTTTCGGACAACTGTCCAAATGCAGTTGTCCACACATCCTTCGGCCACAAGGAGGCCATCGAGGTGATGTGGACGGCCCCCCCACACGGTTCAGGATGTGTCAAATTCAAGTAAGTCGGATTAATTAAGTCAGAAACATTTGCAAGTCGCTTACAAATACAGGGTGTCTGTAAATTACTAATGCGTTTTTTAAAAATTCGTTGTGAGTTTTGTATCCAACGTATGAAGACAGTTGATGACCAAAATCGTAGAAAAACTGTCCAAGTTTAGTTGGATACCGATACGTTCTCGACAGGTGCCCCCCGAAAGGAACTGCATTGAATTGAATCGAATCTAGATTTTCCCCACACCTTTGTGAATTTTTTGTGGCCGCTGTGTTACAGATACGGCGATCGAGTTTGGTGGCATCAAACAAGCATCTCTTATAGTTTTATTGGGAATTTTCCAGCGGTGAAATGTTTGCGCGCTCCGCCGCTAGAGGGCGCGGAGCCGTCGAAATGCACCTTTCAGCTCCGCGCCCTCTAGCGGCGGAACGCGCAAACATTTCATTGCTGGAAAATTTCAAAAAATACATTGGAAGATGCCCGTTTGATGTCACTATACTCGATCCCCGTGTCTCTAATAACACGGCCGCAAAAAATAAAGAAACCACCGCGAGAATTTGTAGACACCCTGTATAAAACCCAACTTGTTTGATTTAAGAGCCATGGTCTTGGAAATCCGTGAATCGTTGTGAATTTTGTATCCAACGTATGAAATCAGTTGATAAGCAAAATCGTAGAAAAACTGTCCAAGTTTAGTTGGACACCGATATGTTCTCGACAGGTGCCCCCCGAGTGGAACTGCATTGAATTGAATCAAATCTAGATTTTCCCCACACCTTTGTAAATTTTTTGTGGCCGCTGTGTTACAGATACGGCGATCGAGTTTGGTGCAATCAAACAAGCATTTCTTATAGTTTTATTGGGAATTTTCCAGCGGTGAAGCGTTTTCTCATTCAGCCGCTAGAGGGCGCGGAGCCGTCGAAATGCACGTTTCAGCTCCGCGCCCTCTAGCGGCGGAACGCGCAAACATTTCATTGCTGGAAAATTTGAAAAAATACCTTGGAAGATGCCAGTTTGATGTCACTAAACTTGATCCCCGTATCTGTAATAACACGGCCGCAAAAAAATAACGAAACCGCCTTGAGAATTTGGTGACACCCTGTATACAGATAAAATCAACTTGTTTTGATTTAAGAGCCATGGTCTTGGAAACCCGTGATGTGTGGTACATGGACGAGGGGGGTCTGACCAAGGAATTGTGCGAAGAAGGTGTGTATGCCAACATTGACATTGCATTGGGTTGGGAATGGATAGTCAATGTAAACACCAGTGCATTGTTCATTACTGTAATTTGAAACTTGATTCATTTGGACAGACCAAGTAAACCCAGATCAGCAACCGGAAGTGCTCGCCAGATGCGATGCTTGTGACGAGGCCAAGTATGAAGTTACTTTCCAAGGACTGTGGAGCAGACACACTCATCCCAAAGACTTCCCAAAAGGTCAGTTCACAAAAAAAATTAAATTTTAACATCATTTTCTGTTTCAAGGTCAATTAAAAACTAATTTCCCCAGTGTTTTTATTGGCTGCTCTAATTGCTCATTAAAAATAATTTGAAAAACATGGTGCCAATTAACTTATGATACTGCGTATCAACACATCTTCGTACAGGGTGACCCCTCAGAATATGCACTGAAATGACTGAAATTTTATTTTTACTTCAAATTTATTGAAACATCATATTAGTGAAGTTTCATACTGAATTTCAAAGGTAATATGCTAGATGAGAGATCAATAAATAACGCTAAGCATTATAATTAAGAAAAAGAAATGACATTTGTGAGAATTCCTATGAAAGTGATGTTTTTTCCATTTTTTGCAAAAAAAAACTTGAATTTTAAATGTAAAATGCTATAAGAGAGATTAATAAACGACGTTAAGCATTATAATTAAGAAGAAAAAAATGACATTTGTGAGAATTTCTATGAAAGTGATGTTTTTTCCCATTTTTTGCAAAAATAAACACCTACATTTTAAAAGTAAAATCCTATATGATTGATTAATAAATGTCGTTAAGCATTATAATTAAGAAAAAGAAATGACATTTGTGAGAATTCCTATAAAGTGATGTTTTTTTTCCATTTTTTGCAACAAAAAAAAACCTGAATTTTAAATGTAAAATGCTATAAGAGAGATTAATAAACGACGTTAAGCATTAAAATTAAGAAAAAGAAATGACATTTATGAGAATTCCTATGAAAGTGATGTTTTTTCCATTTATTGCAAAAAGAACTGAATTTTAAATGTAAAATGCTATATTAGACATTATACATTAGTAAATGACGTTAAGCATTATAAAATTAGAAAAAGAAATGACATTTATGAGAATTCCTATGAATGTGATGCTTTTTTCGATTTCTTGCAACAAAAAAACCTGAATTTTAAATGTAAAATCCTATATGAGAGATTAATAAATGACGTTGAGCATTATAATTAAGAAAAAGAAATAACATTTATAAGAATTCCTATGAAAGTGATGTTTTTTTCCATTTTTTGCAAAAAACAAACATAAATTTTAAATTTAAAATGCTATATGCGACATTAATAGATGACGTTAAGCATTATTAGTAAGAAAAATAAATAACATTTGTGAAAATTCCTATGAAAGTGATGTTTTTTCCCCATTTTTTGCAAAACAAAACCTGAATTTTAAATGTAAAATCCTATATGAGAGATTAATAAATGACGTTAAACATTAGAATTAACAAAAAGAAAGGACATTTATGAGATTTCCAATGAAAATGATGTTTTTTCCATTTTTTGCCAAAAAAAACCCCTGAATTTTAAATGCAAAATCCTATATCAGAGATTAATAAATGACGTTAAGCATTACCATTAAGAAAAAGAAATGGCATTTGTGAGAATTCCTATGAAAGTTATGTTTCTTCCATTTTTTGCAAAAAAAAAACCTGAATTTTAAATGTAAAATGCTATACGAGACATTAATAAATGACGTTAAGCATTATTAGTAAGAAAAAGAAATAACATTTATGAGAATTCCTATAAAAGTGATGTTTTTCCATTTTTTGCAAAAAAAAACCTGAATTTTAAATGTAAAATCCTATATGAGAGATTAATAAATGACGTTGAGCATTATAATTCAGAGAAAGAAATGACATTTGTGAGAATTCCTATGAAAGTTATGTTTTTTCCCATTTTTGTGTACAAAACAAAACAAAAAAATAATAATAAAAAAAACACAATTGTGTCATCAGCATGTAAACCAATCACGGAAAATTACAGAATTAAGTAAGATTGCATACGATTGCGAAGCCAGAAAACTGTAAATTAATACCCACTATTTGCACTGGCCTCAATGCCTCTATTGAAAAGCTAATGACGCAGTAATTAATCCTTGATTAATGTCACATTTTGCAAAGCAAATGAGGCTGCCATAACTAAGTTTTGCTGCACAACCAAACAACATCAATTTTTGATAGCAACGTATTTTATTTCCCTATTCTGGCGCTGGGAAATTTATTGAATTTTTCGCAGAAAACATTTTTCGAGGCTGAATCCAATCAAGTGTCTCATTTTGCATAAAATGTTAAGATGCAACAAAGCAGGCTGGGTTGTTTACGAAAAGATGGCGGCTTTAATCGAGTGACTTTTTTGTTTTTGTGCGTCAAAATAAAGCAGTAATTACGTTAAGACCTATCTGAGCAAAGGCGCCTATCAGCACCTCAAAAAAAAAAAAAAAAAAAAAAAAAAGCCAAAGTGAAGAAACAGCCCAAGGCTAATGAAAATCCGATGAGTTTTCCCATAAAATAAAGGAGAATTGAAATTGAGGTTAACAGCAATTCGGTGTAGGCTCTTATTACCTGAAAATGTGATTAAACTGTATTTCGGTGTCTGTTGCAGACCACTTCAGCGCCCATTACTCCGACATCATTGGTGCATCTCACAGTTCAGACTATGTCATGTGGGAGTATGGAGGAACAGCCACAGAGGGCCTCAAACAGGTGGCAGAAACTGGATCCACCAGGACCCTGGAGGCCGAAATGAAGGACAAGGTACAATTTTCGACATGTTTTGTGAAAAAAATTTTTTTTTCAAAAGATGTCAACTGGATAAGGTGAATTTATGCCAATTTGAAATAATGATTTTAAAACAAAAAAGGAAACAAAAATGCATGACATGAACTTGTATGAACATGAACTTGGTCCCTCATCAACAAGTGAGTGGGGAAGGGGTCAATCAATGAATCATTTTTTGAAAAAATTACGTTTTTTTTAAAAAAAAAAACATGACATGAACTTTGTTGGAAGGGAACGTTCAAGTATTATGTCATCAAGTGAGTGGGTCAATCAATGAATCATTTTTTTAAAAAAATGATGATCTTTTTTAAAAAAAAGAAACAAAAATACATGACATGAACTTTGTTGGAAGGGAACGTTCAAGCATTACGTCATCAACTGAGTGGGGAGGGAGTCAATCAATGAATCATTTTTTGAAAAAATGAGGATTTTTTTTTAAAAAGAAACAAAAATACATGACATAAACTTTGATGGAAGGGAACGTTCAAGTATTATGTCATCAACTGAGTGGGGAGGGGGTCAATCAATAAATCATTTTTTTGAAAAAAAGATTTTTTTTTAAAAAAAAGGAAACAAAAATACATGACATGAACTTTGATGGTAGATGACGTTCAAGTATTATGTCATCAACTGAGTGGGGAGGGGGTCAATCAATAAATCATTTTTTGAAAAAATTATGTTTTTTAAAAAAAAGAAACAAAAATACATGACATGAACTTTGTTGGAAGGGAACGTTCAAGTATTATGTCATCAACTGAGTGGGAAGGGGGTCAATCAATGAATCATTTTTTGAAAAAAGATGATTTTTTTTTAAAAAAAAGGAAACAAAAATACTTGACATGAACTTTGTTCTAAGGGAACGTTCAAGTATTATGTCATCAACTGAGTGGGAAAGGGGTCAATCAATGAATCATTTTTTGAAAAACGATGATTTTTTGTAAAAACAAAAAAAAAAAATACTTGACATGAACTTTTGATCGAAGGGAACGTTCAAGTATTATGTCATCAACATGTGAGTGAGAATGGGGGTCAATCCATGAATAATTTTTTCCCTGACTTTTTTCCAAATAAATGCCTTCCCTGACTTTTTTCCAAATAAATGTCTTCCCTGACTTTTTTCCAAATAAATGTCTTCCCTGACTTTTTTCCAAATAAATGCCTTCCCTGACTTTTTTCCAAATAAATGCCTTCCCAGACTTTTTTCCAAATAAATGCCTCCCCTGACTTTTTTCCAAATAAATGACTTCCCTGACTTTTCTCCAAATAAATGTCTTCCCTGACTTTTTTCCAAATAAATGTCTTCCCTGACTTTTTTCCAAATAAATGCCTTCCCTGACTTTTTTCTAAATAAATGCCTTCCCTGACTTTTTTTATAAATAAATGTTATCTCTGACTTTTTTCTAAATGCCTTCCCTTATTTTTTTCTAAATATATGTCTTCAATTATTATTTTACAAATAAATGCCTTCTCTTACTTTCTTCCAAATAAATGCCTTCCCTGACTTTTTTTCCAAATAAATGTCTTCCCTGACTTTTTTCCAAATAAATGTCTTCCCTGACTTTCTTCCAAATAAATGCCTTCCCTGACTTTTTTCGAAATAAATGCCTTTCCTGACTTTCTTCCAAATAAATGCCTTCCCTGACTTTTTTCCAAATAAATGTCTTCCCTGACGTTTTTCCAAATAAATGTCTTCCCTGACTTTTTTTTTAAATAAATGTCTTCCCTGACTTTTTCCAAATAAATGTCTTCCCTGACTTTTTTCCAAATAAATGCCTTCCCTGACTTTTTTCCAAATAAATGCCTTCCCTGACTTTTTTCTAAATGAATGTTATCCCTGACTTTTTTCTAAATGCCTTCCCTTATTTTTTTCTAAATAAATGTTTTCCCTGACTTTTTTCTAAATAAATGCCTTCCCTGACTTTTTTCTAAATAAATGCCTTCCCTGACTTTTTTCTAAATAAATGTTATTCCTGACTTTTTTCTAAATGCCTTCCCTAATTTTTTTCTAAATAAATGTCTTCCCTTACTTTCTTCCAAATAAATGTCTTCCCTGACTTTTTTCCAAATAAATGTCTTCCCTGACTTTTTTCCAAATAAATGTCTTCCCTGACTTTTTTCCAAATAAATGCCTTCCCTGACTTTTTTCTAAATAAATGTTATCCCTGACTTTTTTCTAAATGCCTTCCCTTATTTTTTTTTAAATAAATGTTTTCCCTGACTTTTTTCTAAATAAATGCCTTCCCTAACTTTTTTCCAAATAAATGTCTTACCTGACTTTTTCCAAATAAATGCCTTCCCTGACTTTTTTCCAAATAAATGTCTTCCCTGACTTTTTTCCAAATAAATGTCTTCCCTGACTTTTTTCCAAATAAATGCTTTCCCTGACTTTTTTCCAAATAAATGCCTTCCCTGACTTTTTTCCAAGTAAATGTCTTTCCTGACTTTTTTCTAAATAAATGCCTTCCCTGACTTTTTTTCTAAATAAATGTCTTCCCTGACTTTTTCCAAATAAATGTCTTACGGTAAGACATACGGTAAGACTACTGCATTAAGTCATTCATGTCATATATGATACTGGATGTCAATCAAATGGATATAATTTTTAAAAATTAAATTTTGGTAGAGAAGTTTTGGTATGAGAGTGAGTGTTTTAAGCATCAAGGAGTTAATTGGTTCAAATGTGTATTTTGCATCCATAGTCGGATAGTATCAGGACCATAGTCAAAGCTCGAGGTTTGTGGTTTCCCAACTTGAACGGATCAACTTTCGCAGTGTTCAGGGTGGACCGCAAGAACCACCTGATGTCATTGGTCACCATGATGGGTCCCAGCCCTGATTGGTTCGTGGGGGTCAGCAGGATGGAACTCTGTTTGCACAACCACTCTTGGGCCACTCAGAGGACGATGAATTTGTACCCCGTGGACGCTGGGACAGACAGTGGAATCACGTATCTGGTAAACTTACTTGTGTTACAACGCAGATATTGTAAGTCCACTTTTTTCCATTTTTTGGGATTTCGTTTGCTGGCAATTTCGATTGCTTTTATTGTTTTAAATAAAATTCACAATTTGTGTAGCACTGGTATACACTGAAAGTACAGTTGCAAAAAGGACATACTATGGTTGTGCTTACCAAAAATGTTCGATACGTTTTACAAAAAATTCGGCTCATAGGAAACATAGCACCTGTCCAAAACATTGAGGATTATGTATGTCATATGTACAATTATGGCATATGTAATCAGCCATCATTCTTGACGTGGACTTACAATATATGTGCAGTAAAGCATCGATGCATTTTCAATATGTTTTACGAAAACATGGGGTCATATGGAAATAGTACGATTTCTTAAAAATGAGGACAATTATGTCATTATCCTCAATTTCTGTAACCCATCACTTTTAAGGTGGACTTACAATATCTGTGCAGTAAAGCATCGATGCATTTTCAATCGTTTTACAAATACATCAGCTCATAGGGAAAATATCACTGTTTCTCAGAATTGAGGATTATGTACAGTATGTCATCATTCTTAATGATAACGTACTGTGGTCATCAATCCTCACCATCCTTAAAGTGGACTTACAATATCTGTGCAATGAAGCATCGATGCATTTTCAATATGTGTTAGAAAAACATGGGGTCATAGGGTCATAGTACTATTTCATAAAATTAATGATTATGTATGTCATAATTTTCAATGATGACAGTCATCAATCCTCATCATCCTTAAAGTGGACTTACAATATCTGTGCAGTGAAGCATCGATGCATTTTCAATATGTTTATCAAAAACATGGGGTCATAATGACAGTATTATTTCATAAAATTAATGATTATGTATGTCATCATTCTCAATGCTGAGATGAAACTTTACTTAAACTACCTTACTTAAAGACTTTTTTAAAAAACAAAATCTTGCATTCTTGGTGTCATTGGGGTACACATTTTTTGGAAAAATCACCAAGAAGAATTCAGCTAATATGTGCATTTCACTCCATTTCTTAGTCACCAAATTCCCCCATCTACCCCTACGATAAAATCAGGGGAATCACCAACAGTTTTCCAAGCAACGAGTTGTCTCCATTCAAGAGCGACAGTGCCATGAAACCTGTTGCTAAACTAACTTTGACCAGAACACGTTTGTACGAAAAGGACTGCGATGCAGATCAGCTGCCAGATGACTTCACCCCCACGCCGACCATAGATGACCTCAGAAGTAAGGAAAAACAATTAGCCACTAATGCTTCCTGTCCACTTGTAATTTTTGTCTAATTTTAGGCTTAATTTTTTCTTAATTTTTTCTGAAGGCAAAAAAACTACATAAAATTAGGTGAAAATTACGAGCGCCAATTATATCGCAGCATTAAAAAAATTAAGAAAATTAGGGCGGAGCTAGAGCCAGTGTTGCCAGATACACATGCATTTACCAGGGATTTGCCGGCGGCGCTTTTGCCAATAGCCGTCTTTTCCTGCGCTTTCTTCCCCTTGGTAGCGCTGCTCATACTTAATAAAAATTACAGAAAATTAGGTGAAAATTACGAGCGCCAATTATATCACAGCATTTAAAAAATTAAGAAAATTAGGGCGGAGCTAGAGCCAGTGTTGCCAGATACACATGCATTTACCGGGGATTTTCCGGCGGCACTTTTGCCAATAGCCGTCTTTTCCTGCGCTTTCTTCCCCTTGGTAGCGCTGCTCATTCTTAATAAAAATTACAGAAAATTAGGTGAAAATTACGAGCGCCAATTATATCGCAGCATTAAAAAAATTAAGAAAATTAGGGCGGAGCTAGAGCCAGTGTTGCCAGATACACAAGCATTTACCGGGGATTTTCCGGCGGTGCTTTTGCCAATAGCCATCTTGTCCTGCGCTTTCTTCCCCTTGGTGGCGCTGCATATACTTAAGAAAATTTACTTAAGAAAATTAAGAGATTGGCATGTGGGTAGAGCCGGAAAATTAGGAAACCAACTTAAGACCAAAATTAAGCCAAAAAATTACAAGTGGACAGGAAGCATTATGCTGAAAGCAGAGCATTGCTCAAATGCTTTTACCAAATCAAAATGCCCTTTGTCAAACAGTGGAGTGTTCGGTGACCGAGTGGGGCCACTACAGCCCCTGCAGCACCACCTGTGGCAGAGGAATGAAATACAGAAGCAGAAGTTTCGTAATGCCAATGAAGGCCAAGATGGCAGGGTGCACAACATCCATGATGGAGAAGACATCATGTCTTGTCCGGTCATGCTTCGGAGAGGAGTAAGTCTTGCTTTTTAATGCATATTGCCAATGTATATAAAAAAAAACAGTTTAAATATAGTCATCACAACACCCCCACCCTTTACCAAAGTTTACAAAGAGATAACTAAAAGCATTGAGAAAATAAAATAACCAATGGTAAGTTAGGAACGTTCAAGTATTATGTCACTACAACATTCAAAAATACTATTTTACGTGCCGAGTCAAATATTTTGATTTTTCGTTTACTAACCATCAGGAATAATAAGTGTTGGCAAAATAATGACATTTATGAGGAGGGGGTCAACGAAAGGATTAGCCAATATTATGTTGAATAAAGTATTGATTGAAATCCATTACATGCATTTGTCATACAGTTTTACATCAAGAAAATAAAATATTGGATACAAAGTATTGAATAACGTATTGGATTGAAATCCATTACATGCATTTGTCCTCCAGTTTTACATCAAGTTTAGTCCATGTATGAATGCTTCATTTTTTTTTATTTTGAAATGTCTTTTCCATTAAAAAAATCCATCATTCTCTATCTGATATCACAACTTTGCTTGAAAATAAATTACTGACAAAATGTCTTATCCCAAATTCCGTCCATTATGTTTTTTCTGACATCCATGGACTTAAAATGTTAAAATCTATTACATGTATTTGTCATCCAGTTTTACATCAAGTATAGCCCATATGTGCTTCATTTTTTTTTTTTGAAAATGTATTTTCCATTAAAAAAATCCATCATCCTTTATCTGATATCACAACTTTACTTGAAAAGAAATTGCTGACAAAATGTCTTATCCCAAATTCCGTCCATTATGTTTTTTCTGACATCCATGGACTTAAAATGTTAAAATCTTATGTTAAAATCTATTACATGTATTTGTCATCCAGTTTTACATCAAGTATAGCCCATGTGTGCTTCATTTATTTTTTTGAAAATGAATTTTCCATTAAAAAAATCCATCATTCTCTATCTGATATCACAACTTTACTTGAAAAGAAATTGCTGACAAAATGTCTTATCCCAAATTCCGTCCATTATGTTTTT
>JAQFYZ010001810.1:0-20610 GCA_034695085.1 Cylindroiulus punctatus
GCTTTTAAGTGTTTGTACCAAACCCAATCAATCCCTTTCCCATACGAGGAATAAAATTTATTATTATTATTATTATATACGTATACTTTCACTTAGATATGTACACGCGCAGAAGTGAAACGTACCGGTATACAGTATAAGCTTCAATCGTGGTTTCTGACGGTTTAGACTCGGGGTAGCAACCAACCAGCAATAACGTTATCGCCCAATTATTCAATAATGTTGGCATTGATCGAGGCGCCTTATGCCCACCGAGTAAAGGGGACAAAGGATTAACTTTGACCTGCACCTGGAAGTGACCCCATGTCGTGAGTTGTGACGCACGACCCTAATTGGATTGGGAACCAACGGGCATGTTCATTTCCTGAGAGTTTACTTAATTGTTTTCCCCAATTCATTCCTACACATACTCTTGAGCAGAGTGAATGTGCCACATGAGTGTGGCCATTTTCTGTGTGCTTGCTTAATGGAATAAAGAAATTTTGATTCTTAAATCGTGTTCCATGGATTTATTCATCCAATGAAAAATATTTTTGATCGTGGATTCGTTTGGTTGTTGAAAAAATTTGTAATAAGTCTCGCCACCACAGAGTCAAGACTGAAGCTAAATCGCCTATTCATTGACTCGCTTTCTCGAAACGTGTCAAATTGGCCAAAGCGGTTATTAAATTAAATAAAAAATTAAATAAAAAAAATCTACGATAAAATTAACGTGACGGAATCCGAGTTGAATTCACTCGACCGTCTAATTGAAATAAATAATCGCCTTCTGTCGACCTTTCATGGATGGCGTGGATGTTTATTATGTCTTAGTGGTTGCCTCGAATTTGAAATTGGAGTAGAAATCCTCGACACTTAGCGTCCTTTAATTTGGCTTCGTAATAATAATAATCTGAGTTTGTTGTACGTCGGTTTCCTTCATTTGCTCCGTGTATAGCTTTATATATACGTAGACAGTAGATGTGCAGTGTATACGGGCGATGTAGTCTCTTTTGTTTTATTCTCCAGGGAGGATGGGTTAAGTGAGCGAGCTGGTAGGAGAGCCTATCGCTTATTCGCACATTTTCTCATTTCGAGTTGAACATTTAGGCGATATCGCTATCTATATTCATTGTGTGTTATACGCTAATCAGCCATTAGCACATTTCACTTTTAATGGAAAAGTGACAATTGCAGTTTGACGAGCGGCCTATCTGCGTCGTTTCATACCAAACTCCATAAACACCGAGGCGAAACGTACGTTGTGACGACTATTGTGTGTAGTAGTAGTATAGTATACACTGTAGTAGTAGTATATACCAATGGGGACGACGTGGACGGTCTACTATACATGTACAGTGAATCTACGCAACCATATCATCCAAACCTATATCTGTTCATTCAATATTGCATGGACGAAATCGGTCACGAAAATGATAATCGAAGTGCAAAGGCTATCGAAATAACTTTAAAATGGAGTATTCTTATGGATGAAAACTGCGTACAATGGGATTTTATAAAACTGGCTGTAGATTGGTTGCAAACTATGCTATTGGGAGTGTGCAGCGAAAAGGTCGTCATCTAGTGGCAGTCTAGTAAGCTCCCATGAAAGTAGGAATTGAAAGTATAGGATACTTTCATCAAATAACATGGCGAAGTTCCATAAACTCAGGCTCGTGACCCAAAAATAAATACGGAATGCTTTAAATACTAAATAATGTACCCAATTGGGTACCATAGAATTAGTCAAAACCGTTAAAGTAATAATTAGCCGGCATTGACGAGCTTATTTGGGGATAATGAAAAACTTATTATTGCATTTGAGGCTTTTATCCTACTCTCGCGGCTATGAAAGTGGCTGACTGCAGCGTTGCACACTCCCAATATCAGTTAGGTATATTGTAACGGTTTGCAACTACAGTGTTCATGTTTGGTTGCGGACTGGTTGCACTTTGGTGATAATTGATCATTAACTGTTTCTTATATTAAATTGATTACCATTGAAGTCAATCTGATGCCACTGCTGATTGCCAACTGATAATTTTTGACAGATTGTCACCGGTTAATAAGAGACAGTTGCGAGTGTCAGATGTTTGACACCATGTGGCCGTGAATCTATTTTCGTGACCTCAACAGAAACTTTCGACATGGCGTGACTAGTTAGGTCGACGTCACAAGTTTCGTCGTCCCAATTAGTCACCATTTCGTAAGACATTTTCGGTCGAGGTGACGAAAAGAGGTTCACGGCCGCGTTTTGCCAAACTTCATGCACTGAAATTGAAAAGACGAGCATGTTTACATCTGGACTGCAGCTAATAAAAAATAAAATATGAAAACTGATACGCGATAATTTTTCACAGTTTTGCAGTTTACACTGTATAAACATAGTCTTATTTTCAGTCGATTTTTGTGTCTGAAAGTGTTTGTTTCCTCTCATTTTTGAGAAGTAAGGCTGATAATATGACTTCAGGCATTTTAAAGTCGCATTTCTGCTCTTGCCTTGAAAATAAGACACAGTTTTTTTTAATTTGTTTGTAACTAACTGAACTTTTAGTTAGTCGCGTTACGTCACATAAAAGTGACATCATATTAGCCATTAGCCGACAGAAACTATTATGGGATTGAATGACACTCTGTGCTAGGAAAACCAATAAATTCATCACTAACAAACAAATAATGATTTTAATGTGATAATTTACTTTTTATAGTAAGGATTTTAAGCAACTGAAAATTTTTAGACACTAGGTGATTCCATACGAAAATTCAGTCACATTATGAGTCTTGATGTCAGACGATAATCCGGTTTTTCCGGTTTCTTGAAACTGAACACCTGCCATTATGGAAAGATGGATGTAATTAATTGATGTCAGACAGTCAAAACAAGATTCATTAAATGACTGACTTTTGTCTACGAGGATTTGACACATAATATGACTGAAAGTTAGAATGTGTGCTAAAATGATTCGATGATTGAACGGTAATTGTGACTTCCGCTGTATTACAAATAGGCAGTCGAGTGCTTAATTTGGTTTTTTCTCGACTCTTCAATGTCGAGTAGGCATTCATTACGATAAGTTTGATTGTGCCGCAAATACGTACGTGTATATGCTCTTACTTACGAGCATTACATGTACACGTAGAGTGCATCACTGGGGCAAAATCGATGACAGTGGAGACTGTGTGCACTCGAACAGTATGTACAGTGTGTGCATCGAACAAATACAGCTATTAATAGTCACTTCTGCCATTATTTACCTAAATTTTCTCGTTTGTGAAGGATCTCCCGGAAGCTACGAGCGAATTGCGCATCAATTTTCATTAATAAAATTGAATTTGTGTATAATTAAGATCGCGGCGTGGTTGTTCGCTATTACAACCATAAATACGCCACGCTGCCCAATTATATTGGCAATTATACACGGGAGCATTTAATCGTCTCGTTGGCTATTGTTCGGCGTGGCCTGGATGACATTCAAATGCTCTCACCATTATTTTTAAAGACCTTTCGTGACCCAAAACAATAGCGTTGACCGACCCGTTTGATAATAATAGCCAAGTAGGTTATACTGACTCCCGTATTTGTCGTTGAAATATTAACTCCGTCCAGTCACACATCCTCAAGATTACCCTCGAGTCCGTTCTCCACGTCTATGCCATCGGCGAAAATCTCACCTACATTGTACATGAACATGTGCAATGTATTTTCATATATCATGAAATTCAAGAAATTAATTTCGACAATGAAGGAATTGGTGTCTGGCACAATATGGTGGTACCCTTTGAACTTAACTTGGGTTAATGGACTAGACCCCCCTACCACATGGTACTAAAAATACTGACAGTAGGGTACTGGGTTGAATTGAATTGAATTGAATCATAGCATATCTTACCCCCGATAAGCCCATATGAAGGCAAACCATGAGCACGTCGGAGCTGGCAGTGATTGCCCACCTTTGGCTGCCCCATTATAATTTCTGAGAAAATATTGAAGATTTCGTGAGTAATACTGCGAATAATGACAGCATTAAACACATGTACCGTGTATGACAATGCGCACAATTCAAAGCCGCTGCAAGTTGCGCTTTATCGCTTTAATTGGCCCGTAAACTTCACCATTTTACCAAATCCAGGGCTCGTACTCAAATTTACAAAATCATTTCCCTGACATTCCCTGACAACCCGAGTAAATTTCCCTGACTTATAAATCGTGTAGAAACTTTTTTTAAACCTGCTCATGAGAAAAATATAATGTTTATTAATATCAAATTTTGAAAATGGTCAGCAGAAATCTCAAAATAATTAATAAACATTTAAAAAATAATTTGTCGGGTATTTTTTGGAATGGAATTTATTTTTCAATTTTATTTTGTTGAAAAGACTGTTATTTTTACTGACTTTCCCTGGTTTTACAGCAAAAAAACGTAATTTTCCCTGACTCTCCCTGACCATTTTGCTCTTCCCTAACATTCCCTGACTTTCCAGGTGCGTGTGAACCCTGGAATCAGTTGAAATTGACCTTTTATGAAGCTGAATAGTATTTATTCTCATCGTATCAAGAATTTGAATCCGAGAATTTGTTACTGTAAAACGGGAAGGATCTTTTCGTTTATATTTGTGCGCATTATAGTGTGTCACGCCACGAATGAAACTGAGATCCTGACATCCGCGATTGGTGGTAATGATAACAAAAATTACGAGCTATAAAATAAATGAGCAGGTTTGAAATACTGCCCATCGAAACCGTAGTAATTCGATTAGCGCAGTAGTGGTTGTTGTCTGCAAAACGAGGAAAAACTTGTTTTATTCGGCCAAAAAATGTGATATCACGATTATTTCTTTATTATAGCGTATAGATAGTATATGGTAGTGTATGTACGGAAAATTTCGAAAGCAAAGTTGATAAATTGCATATCCTGATGAGGAAAATTGCATATGCCACGGTCTTATACAGGTATAGGTGTACATTACTCATAACGCTGTGGAGTAAATACTATACGTCTTGGAGGGAGGAGCTCATAATGGCTTCAACTCTGTCACCTGGTACTTATTCAGTACAAGTATTTGGAGTTGTCTGAAAACGAAGTAAAAGTGGGTGAATAACGAGTAGTGTCGAGCATTGCCAAGTGGAAACCACTCGAAAAGAAAGCGAACGGAAAATGAATGGCTTTCGTTATTAAAATGGGTCGTATCTTTTTCTCCAATTGTCGTTTAGATTTTTTATATTTTCAATTGGATTTTAGGGGCAAACAGCAGCGGGAATCTCGCTTATAATGACGGATGGCTCCTCTTCGCTGCGCTATTGCGCTTTTAATGAATCTCCTTTTTCACCGTTACGTGCCTGCCATTTATTTCCGCGCAAAAATAAGAGGAAATCAGTTTTTCAGCCACGCATTCAGCTGGCGCTTTTGTTAAAGGGGGAGACCCAAAGAGTTCGATATCATATATATAAACATCCTGAAATTATGAGATCGAGTGTCTCGGTGCATAACGATGATCTGCATTTGACTCGTGACCATAATGAAGGTCCGGAGAAGACTCTTCGTCAGCAACAGATCGATCCCCTTAATGGTAAACTGCTTAGGGGTCTATGCAAAAAAAAAAAAAAAAAAAAAAATATGGCGGTAAGGGGAAGGAAGCCAACGTGGAAACGGACGCTGTATGAAAGATGGACGAAGATTGGGATGAATTCATTAGTCTAAGGCTCTTCAACTTTGCAAATACGAGTATCTGACTAACATACTATGCATATATGCACCAAAACTTCAAGTATGCAAAAAAAAAAACTTCGAGTCAATCATTATCCAACTGCCATGCACTACACTGTAATCCGTAAAAGTACAAATGCAGTTTTTGTGGGGTACAAATGTACGTTTGCACCCCTTATATCATATATGTACCCAAAGGGAGGAAATGATTAAAACATTTCTACCTTAAAGCACAAGGTATCCCTAGGAACCCATTTCAAAGGTTCACACCCATAGGGTGTGTATATAGTTTCAACACATTTGTACCCTTAAGGTTCAACATTTGTACTTTTTCTGTTTACAGTGTAGAGGGTGTAGACCCAATGCGTTATGAAAGGTTACCACCTTCATCGGCATTTCCATTTAAGCTTTAAATAGATTGCGAAGCAACGTAACTAAAAAGTAAAATTCCCGTTAAAAAATTTATCCATTGGTCATCGTACACGCCTCAGTCTCGATTTGATTTGATTTATTTATTTGCCGCATTCTGTACACTGTAAACCGTAAAAGTACAAATGCAGTTTTTGTGAGGTACAAATGTACATTTGCACCCCATACGAAAATCCTAGCGGCGAATACGTGCAGTGACACGGGATTTAATGGTTTCTTCGCACATATTGACAAATACAATGTCCGTGCTGTTGGGATGTAAACTAGAGTATGGCTAATTGACAACTATGTACATGTTCATGTATTAATACGAACAGTCAGATCGATGCCAGCTCTTTAACATTATAGCCGAGCCAGCATAAAATAAAAAACACGAACATGCGCCGTATGCACTGTAAACCGTAATAGTACAAATGCACTTTTTGTGGAGTACAAACGTACATTTGCACCCCATATATCATATATGTACCCAACGGGATGAAAAGATTTAAATATTTGTACCTCAAGGTACAATGTACCCCTAGGAACACGTGTCAAGGGCACGCATGCGATGAACATATGCACACATAGATCGCGTATATACACTGTAGTTTCAAAACATTTGTACCCTTAAGGTTCAACATTTGTACTTTTTCCATTTAGAGTGTAATAAAACCTATAGTACAATATAATCATCGCGGATGACGCTAACATACACGCTTATACAAAATAGCTCGCAATCCATATTTCTGACAGGTTTCACAAAAGGTCTAATTTTCAGGGGTGCGTGCGTGTGGGAGGACGAGTCGACCTGGACAGATACAGGCAATAGTGGTCAGAAATTCGTGGCCAGAGCTTGGCCCGTTTGCTTTTGGATCTTAAACCCTGTTT
Source organism: Cylindroiulus punctatus (assembly GCA_034695085.1). NCBI lineage: Eukaryota > Metazoa > Arthropoda > Diplopoda > Julida > Julidae > Cylindroiulus > Cylindroiulus punctatus. The sequence goes on from JAQFYZ010001810.1 coordinate 6,984, forward strand.
CCAATGCGGGGGCCGTGAAACTGTGATATTAGAGTGTCAGAAAACTTCCAGACGCAACGCAATCTGAACCGAATGTCGTCGATCTAATTAAGTCGCACTAAAAGTCGGTGCTTTCAGTTCAAGGACGACTGCATTCTTCTATGCTGGGATCAAAGTTCAGTCCGCTCGTCGCCAGACAGGTGGGACCAAATTATGTCAGAATGACGTATTGCGTTTAGATTAAGGTTAGGGTTTCGTGTTTTCTGACACTGTCTATTTTGCAACAATAAACTGCCGTTTCGCTATCTTCTGCCTCAAGTCGGTACCTTTACCGTTACACGCGATAACATTTCAATTTGTCCTAATTGTCCTTTTTCTGGTGGACGGCTACGCCGGCCCGATTTTCTTTCGTCGATTGTCGATGAGGGCAGCGTAATAATTGCGCAAGCCCGTCACGTCATATACGAAATGGGAAGACGCGGGATTTGAGGACAGGCAATAAATCGGCGCAACGCGAAACGTGGTCGTCGTCGTCGCTCTTGTTGGGGGATTTCTGGGTCTGATGAGGTCGCTCCTAAATGGGCTCTTCGCCATTGGGTCCTCGTGATTTACATCCTCGGGGATTGGCGTAACCGTTGGCAACGCGTCGTCTTCCATCCACCTGAGACCGGCGACGCCAGCGCCCCTTCCACCCTATTTGTTTCGCTTATTTCGCTTTTTTTTACTTCGACATCCATTCCTTTTCTGGACGCTAAATCCCTACTCGAAAGATGCTGTTTAACACTCGGAGCACGACGGCGCGATAAAGCTCCTTTTTCCGGAAGCTCACCTCCAACATCCGCTATTGCTCCTATGTCGCCGCTGCCACCTTAGCCAATGCGAAGAGAAAAAACAATTGAAAAGGCGCCTAAAGGACTTTGGTCACTCGCATTTTTTTGTCTTCCTACCTCCCGGCTCATCTATTTTCCCTTCCTTCCGGTCGCTCCCCGTATTACATCGCGGGTGGCCAACGCGAGACTTTTTTCATCAATTTTAGAGTAAATCCCCCCGCTGGAAAAAACCCTGAGGACGACGTCTATGATGAATTGGGAACGGTGGGGTGCGTGCCCTTATGGAGGGTAGAACCATTTTGAAAATCACATAGGGTTAGTGCGGTGGGAAAACTGTACAGTGGTAGTAAATTCGTTACTACGCGTTATCGCTTTCGGGAGATCCGGGTTTGCTTCCCAGGTCGGCTGTTCTCATTTTGGTTTTCGTGGTTTCCACAGTCCTTGGGCGAATGTCGAGGTAGTTCCCCCTACAAATCGGCCACGATCGTCCCTCCCACTACTAATATACTAAACTACCAATTTAGCCAGCCACACTAATTTGGCCATTGGAGCTGATGCTCTTTGTGCCTTGTACTTGCCTCGGAGATGGTGAGTGTCCTGAAAAATGAAAAAAGCAGATGTTATTAGCAGTCGACCATTGCATTTACACTTGAGCAGCGAGAAAGACTCCAAAACCTGTTTCTACCCAATCAGATCAGCGCAAATCGATACTTAAGCCATTGCTCGTGCTCCGAGACTACTACTTGGTACGGGCATCGGGTTAGCTTAGACCGGCTGCAGACGAGCGCTGTCTTATGGTGCGTTAACGCACCCTTGGACGCACAGTGACGCAGCATCCATTATCCAATGCAGACGTGCGTTTTGCAGACGGATAATTATGGCGCTTCTTCTACCAGCCTTCTTTAATGCAAGCGTAAGCTAAGGCGCTATAGTCTATGGCTTTACAGAACGTGCATTCTAGCAGAACATCCACGTTAAATCAACGACATTGCGGTACCCCAGTCAGAACGCGGCCGCAGTCGGTGAGACCAGTAAAATCTGATCTTGGTATCGGCGTAATAACAGAGGTCGTGACCCGTTTGGCATTTGGTGTCTTACACAGTCCGGCTGACGCACACACGTCTGCAGCTAGGACGAACGCACGTCGAAAAAACGTTTCGTCCCTGTGTCAAAACACCGCTCGCCTGCAGCCGGCCTTACATCCCATAACGGCGTTGGACGTTGAGTATTCGTTGCATGCCTGCATCACTTTTTTAGTGCGTCTTTAGGCATAATTTCAATTGCAACTTGTTAGATATGTAATAGCAGGCCCTGCTGCATATAATTCGAGTTGCATTCATGCATTCGACTATACGTCGCTCATATTACTCTATATACGAGATATCGGATTTTTAATTCCGGAAGTGTCGCTGCCATTAAAATAGTAGCAAAACGTTGGTAACCTTGGCAACTGAAGGCAAGATGTCTTTTCAATGGCAACGCGAAGTAGATTTTGTACTGGCGAATTTAAATGACGCAAATTTGGGAAAAGTAGAATGTGATTGCATCTGTGGTGCTACAACACCACACTTGTAATTATCATTAGTACGTTACTGATAAAAAAGAAATCAGCTCCAAATACACGTCCATGATATACATGGACGTGTATTTGGAGCTGATTTGGAGCTGTATGTACACTGTCATGAGCATTTATAGGTATCGTCGGATAAGCTCGGCAGCAAAATTGTTTTTTATTCTTAAATTTATTCCTACCTAAAGGATGAAATTAATCGATACTTTATGGCATAATCTCGCGGTATTTTATTATACCAACATTACGACTATCCTCTTTACGTGTACAATCTATGGGACTATATTACGTATATACCGTATGCCGTATAACTGCTAAAATATTACTCCGCAGAAATTGGAGAAATGTACATTTTTGAGTTATATACGAAAGAGGCTACGAGGAGCTTAAATGGGGGGATTAAATCTGGTTTTTTATGAAAGCGAAGCGTGCTACGGCATATTATCAGAGTATATCATCGCAATAATATCGATCGATGGAGATAAAAAGGTTTCAGCATTTCACGTTTGATGTACTTTTTTGTTGTTCATTTTTTTCCTCTTTTATAAATGCGTCGAAGCACCTTGGGTGCGTGCTAAGGCGTCTTTAAAACGTACACTTAGTATTATTCATTATTTTCTTCTCTTTTGATTTTAGCATTAGCTCAAGAGCCTGAATTTTCCGAGCCTATCCCTAATGTGACAGTCGCTGTTGGAAGAGATGCAGTATTATCATGCGTGGTCGAACATCTCGGAACATATAAGGTTAGCCTCATCCACTATTACGTATATATTTTTATTTTTGCTTTTTTATAACTGAAAAACTTCGAGCCTGTGTGCGAGGATAGTTTCATGACGAAAAAAAGAGAAAAATTTCAAACTGAAATAGGCCATACGAGGCCACGAAATGACAGCAGCAGCTAATATGTAATTAATATTTGGACTAGCACTCATAAATTAACATTAGTGCTGCGTGACAGTCACATTAATGATGTCAACATTTATCAAAAAATAAATGGATATACGAGTTTACATCTTACCTATTAAGATATACGAGTACTGTATGTCACGAACTGAATTTACAATCCCCAGTTCCAGATCGAACACCTTAAGTTGGCCGTTATACAGGGGGACTGGTACTTTTTCCGTTTAGAGTGTAGTAGAGAGAGAGAGAGAGAGAGAGCACTAAAGCAGTTCAATCTTATGGCTGATCAAGTGCAATTTGATCGGCAAAAAAGACTTTGTTGTTTTTTAACGTGAGAAGATCATGACGAGGATTACGGTTTCATGCACTGGCGTGGTAATTAATACGACGCTACAGAATTGGTAATATGGCCAGTGAGTGGTGCGAGGTACGAGTCCATCTTCACCGAGTCGGATATTTGTGACGTGTGGAGCGAATACTGATGCGATTTTGATCAGCCCCATTGTCCGATTGTGGCTGGCTCTGTGGCTCCTGCTCTTTCAATGCCAACAATGTCCGCTATCCAAGGTCCATTCCTTTCGTCCACCGTGAGATGTCCGTACCCCTCTCCCCTTTCCTAATATGTGATGAAATTGGTCGCAAAATCTTTGCCGAAAGTAACGGATCGTGTTCATCATATTATCCATCGCCGTAATATCATTACTCAAACATCGCCGCTTATCGTTTATCTCTTCTTCTTCGTTAGCAATTATATCTAAAGCACTCATTGTCCAAAATCATCGGCCCATAATTGCGCCGGAATTTTTTAATTTTCGCGCAATTTTCATTCTTTTTTTGTGTGCGTGGTATAATCCCCGCTTTATCGTTGGCTATTACACTTTTCGCTGAGTGTGTTTTTATTTTAATCACTTTCGGATATTAAACGTGAGGCTTTTGAAACCGGTGGCGACGTCGAGCGTCGTTGTACATAACCCGATGAAACGCTAGTCTCTTCTCAAAAGCTAACAAAACTTTTGTCTCGCCACCGATATTTCAGTTAATGTACGGGGTAGTTGCCGCCGCATTTGGCGCATACACTCATTAAGTATTCATGATCTTTTAACGAAATCATAAAAAGCCTCTCTTTCCTTCTCCTTCTCCTTTTCCATACTCAGCGAGTTAATGGTCTTTTTTAAAACCTTATATTCTCTCTTATCACCCTATTACGAGTCTCTATTTTCGGGCTCCATTTCTAAAAAAAACTAATGAAGCATTTGCCAAAAGTAATTATTGGTCCTTCGCACGATTTCCAACTACGTTGTTAATGGGAAAATTAAGCGGAATACGCGCCGATACACATTCCGACCCATTCCGAATAATTAAAGCGCCCTAATTATACTGTATATGTTCTCTACACGTCACATTTTAAATCTCATTCTTATTCGTTCGATTCTTTAAACTACGTCTGCGTGCTGTTCCTTGTGTAGTGTGTACGTATATAATCAAGTATTGGTAGACAGTATATACAAGGTTGAAACCTAAATTATGTTAGTTTGGAGGCTGGAATACAGCAAAATGAATCTTAACTGGCCGTGGCCATTTAAAAACACATGAACATAACAGGGTCTCGGTAGTATCATTTTTAAAATTAAGTGGTGAAAGGGATTGCGAGTTTCCTGACTACAGTAGAACCTGTCTAAGTCAATACTGCAGGGACCGGGCATCACGTATTAGTTTAGACAGGTTATTGACTACGGCAGGGACATTAATTTAATGGATTTCTCACTCAAGAAGGAGATTTCCTGTCATGGGCCACCAGTTCACCCATCTTACTGTACATGTAGTGGTGAAGGATTAATGGTGGCCAATGTCAGGAAATGGGATCTTGTCCCGGGAACATTCGATTGCCTCTGCGCCCTCTGGTAAAAACACTCGAGACCACAACTCGAACCACAACAACACCAGCCAACTAAAATTACTCAGCCTGGCACTTCATACACGACGATGTCGGACAAGGTCTGCATTGCCCTTTGTGAGCACAAACAGACGCACCCTACCCTTACGCAGAAAGAGCTAGTCCAATGGCTCGAAGCTGAGCACAAAGTCAAGGTCGGCCAGGCCACTGTCCATGACTCAAGCAGTCTTACCGTATTGGATTACGATGGTTTATTAGTTCAAGCATAGGGACGAGCGCGGGACCAGCCGCTGATATTAGGTTATGGAGGTTATAAGTTAAGACAGGTTCTACTGTACGTATTTCATGTAAATTTTTAACTTTTTTCTGCCTTCTTTCAGCTTAACTAGAATGCTGCGACATCCTACTAATTTTCTCGCAACAGTTTGACATCTGTAGTATCCACCTTGCGTTAATTAACTGAGAAAAATAACTTTAAACCGTATCCATTTCACCCCTTCAAATCAGATTGCGAAATGGGTGAAACGTGACGACTTAAATGGTCGCAATTAAATAATTGCGATCGAAATAATTTCAAACCGTGTCAACGCATTTGAAGCAAATATCATACATTTTTAATACGTTTGGAAATCACGCAATCATCAAGTTTAATACATAAGGATTTGGTTAGAAAGATGGTTACCAAAGTAAAATCACACAAATTAATAATAATAATGAGTTTATTCCATAAGGAAAAGGAATGAAAGGGTTGATTGGAACACTTACAATCATCCTGTACAAAAATCAAAGGAAAAAAGACATAAATGAAGTATTAGATTGCTTGGAGTCGGTTCAGCCTTGACACGAAAACCTGCAAGGAACAGGCCTTGACAGTATCCTGAGGAAACCTGTTCCAGAGCCTCCAAGCTAAGGCCTGGAAAAAAGTTGTGCCGGCAGTTTTTAGATGCAGTGGACCAAGCCAACTGCTGTGGGTGGCTCCTAGATGAGCCAGTGTTTCTTCCCTGAGTTAGGAATAGGGCAGGACCAGCATAGGAGTAGCCATTCAAGAGCTTAAAACAGGCTTTTAGGTCGATTACACGTGCATTTTTTCGTCTGTTTCACGTACGACTCAGCTTCCTCAGAGATCCTTCCGGGTTTATTTACTCGTGTCTCCCCCTTAACGTACAGTACAGTATATGCCGAATAGCGAAGCTTTTGAAAGGCTTTTTTCACTTAGCTCTACCCAGTGTCTATGACGATGGAAGCAAACATGGAGGTCTTTGATTCGCCCTAACGTCTCTTCATTTCCATCAACACGCGTTTTGCCTTCATTGTTTGTCAAGCTATTAACCTGGAAGGAACAATAAAAAGAGGAGAGTGTGCCAATAATGGTAGAAGATGTTGTTGAATCTAGCATATAACACGGGCTTTTTTCCCCAATGTTCACGTGTTCAATATACGTAGGCCACTTGAAAAGCATCGCTTTAATCAGACTCGTTTCCATCTGTTCCCGTTATGGATGCTTACTCTTCTCGCTCTTCGTGCACTTCTTGGTCTTCTCCACTCCTTTCCAGTGATTGTCGATCGAGTCCATTCCATATCCTATCCACATCCTCTGGCTACCTCCCTTAAAGCGATCAATTTTATTTCATAGCAGTATCATATTATCTATTCACTTGTTGGTGGAACATGGAGCCTAAGGAGCCTAATTTGCTTCGATTGAAGGGCATCTTCAAGAACTGTGTTGCCAAAACCAGTGCCTTTCAATCATTTCATACTTTATCACGTCCTCTAAACATAACACAAAACTTATCTAAACTTTGGGAAGTTTACGGATACTATTTGAAAGATGTGTATCTCGTCACATTTTGACCTTACCACTCATTTCCTAATGCTGGCTTTCAATTTTTAATGATGCCTACGTACGGAGGTAATTTTTTTCTTTTTATATACTTGGGTAGTAACCCGCATAATGCCCCATTTACATTCCCAAGTTGGGGACGTTACGTACACTAAGTGTAGCCAAAATCGACGCCATCTTGGTCACTTTGACACTTAACTTGGGAAACTTGAGGGATGAAATAGTTTCAACTTTGCGTGACGTCACGCCAAGTTACTTGAGCGTCAACCAATCAGAATCGAGGCAAACGACACGCAGTGAAAACAACCACTGATTTCAAGGAGAAAAAAAATGGCTGCCCCCACGAATGACGAGATAGTAATTGACACTACAACTAGATGGCAGTAGTGCGCTACTTAATGTACGTGAGAAAGTGAATGGGCCTACGCCACGGCACATACGTACGTCACGGTACGTGCCGTACTTAACGTCCCCCACTTGGGAACGTAAATGGGGCATTAGAAGAAAAAATTACCTCTGTACGTGGGCAAAAATTAAAAGTGGAAAGCTAGCACCAAGCAAGGTGATGTGACGAGTGATCCGAGAGTAACATTACGAGGAACTCCTATGTGCAGCCTGAAGTGATGTCACCTTGGTGGGCTTGCAAATCAGGCGTCACATCTGCATGCTTGGTGGGCACTGGGTCTATCGGCTCAACGAGAAATGAGAAATTCTGACCGCCAGTCAGAGGGATTCCGCTTATCGATAGCTTCGTCCAGGCTATTCCGACCCTATAATAGCTGGTAAAATCAACATGGCTGCCATAGCTAGACTTGCCAAGGTGAACGAAGTATGCATGAGCGCTGATCCGTGAACGCACGGCTGTGGCTTGGGAGCCAATAATGTCGTATGTGCGACCCTGGGCCGACCACTATAGGGCCGACCTCCGACTTGCTAAGGCGCTTTTCGGCAGTGGGCACTCGTTCAGGCTCCACCCTCTAAAAGTCGGATGAACGAATCGCAAACAGGAAATGGCATCCTATTGGTTGAACTGAGACTATTTTTGTCTTCTGTCGTTGAGTTTACTATAGCTACAGTATACTCTCCAAAATAAGCCACGTACGTGCCGAATGAGGTTGGCATGACCTAATTTTGGCTTCCAACTTGTTTTCTCGTTTCAACTTTCTCTAAATTAATCCAATTTAATTATATCATTGTTGCGCCTCTCGCCAGTGTGACTCACCTTCAAAATACACGTACTCCAGTTGCTCGTATACATATTTTATATACACCTCCTGCAGAAGGTCCTTTTTTGATGTTATGTCTTTGTGCTTCATAATTTTATTTCTTCAGGGTCTCCTTTTATTCTCTTCACTTATTAAATTCATTTCTCTCGAGCCATCATATTAGATTAGATTGTGCCTTTATTTTTGTCTGTATAACCTCCCTCGTCGACCATTTCAAATGTTATGAGAGCGAAGGAATGGTAAGAGTGCTCTAGCCCATACTGACATACATGTACCGTATACAAAACTAACATCGTTGCGTAGTAGTACATTATATGACGTCAACTGATCCATACACTCCGTTCTAGCTTACAGTAAACCTGCTGGTGTATTTCGAAGTAATGCACGGTGTATAGCATAGCGTGTAATCATAAAAGTAATACTAATACAGTTATACTTGTTAATAATAAACAATAGTGAAAAAAAAATCCATTTCTGAGATAAGAAAGGTATGGAAGGGACAGAAATCATGCAGATATGCAAATTCAGAGGGATGAGCCTTAACTTTTGTGGACAAAATTGGAAATTTATTTGTTCAGGAAAATGAGGAATTTTGGGGGGTGAGCCCCATTAGGAGTTGTACTACAGCATTTAGGGGCTGTTGCCCCCTTAGTATCCTTCCCTATGCTTTGATTCTCTTCTTCGTACATGAAAATAGGTAGATAACCGAATTTCATTAAAATTCGAGATGCCTAAAATAAATAAATATATAAATGCAATATATAAATCTTCTCTACCATATACTTTTTAATGTAGCATTGACCACGGTCAATTAACTTAGACTTAATTAGACTAATTAGACTTAATACTTTTCTTTGTTTATAATAGGTGGCGTGGTTTCATATTGACAAACAAATGATTTTGACCATCCATCGACACGTGATCACCAGGGATCATCGCATTAGTATTTTTCATAACAATCATAAGAATTGGATACTTCACATCCGAAATGTCCAAGAACAAGATAGCGGCTATTATATGTGCCAAATAAATACGACGCCAATGAAGAGTCAAGTGGGATACTTAGAAGTTTATGGTAAGTTTCCGTTTATTTTTCTAAACCTAACCTGAGAGCCAACACTTATGGTAGGGTGCTGCGAGTTAAAATGTTGTTTTGCAAGAAATTGCGATGTATGTTCGTACACCCTCGGCGTTTATCAGCCATATTCGCCTTATTCGTGGCAATATCCTAGTGAAATGCATTCTTCCGTTAGTCAAATATTTGTTTTCTACATTTTGTCATCACGGATTAGATTGATGTAATGAGAGTTAATGCCATCGGCACCATTAAGGAAACTTAATGCAACATCTATTCGGAGGAAACTATTTCCTATAGATGAAGAAAAAATACAAAGGCATTGGAGGTTGCCATTGGCAAACGATGATTCTTATAGACAAAGGCGCGTTTGAAAAATATTATCAAGAGAAAAGAATCCCCATGCAATTAGCAGAATAGATGCTTTTAGCTATATTATAACAGAAAACCGAGGAATAAATATTGTCGTAAGGGAATAATTGTTATCTCTGGTGAATTTTGAAAGCGAAGCAATTTAAGAAGTATTTATGGGAATATACATATAAGAAGTATATATTGTATTTAGGTCTCACCGTTTTCTAAAAACGAGTGATCGACCAATAACCATACGGAGACATAACACTAATGAATTTATCTTAAGAATTTTTAAGAAATGCTTTTCGACTCAACCTGTACTTTCTTTTGTCCACTTTTATTTAGCTCTTTTTGGGACTGGGATAAAAATAATAAAACTCAAAAGAAGGAAATAAAAGTTTTGGCAGCGAATCAATGCAAACTCCATTAAATTTAATAGCTCGACTTTGCTCTTATTTGCTCAATTTCTTTTCAAACGAAAAAATGTTCGATTGAATTTAATCCAAATGCAAACAAAGCAGAGGGAGAAAGAGGGAAAAGAAACGGAAGTTTCTATAAAATGCAAGGCAGTACATATACATCGTACATGGCCTGCGCACAAATAGGCAATCGATTTGCCTTTACTTCATTAGAAACTTTATTTTCAAAAGGTACGAGCAAAAAGACGGATCTCTCGAGTGCTCGAGTGCGATGTAATCGCAATCGTTGCTCAACATCATAAAAGAATAAATAAGCTCCCAAATAAAATAAACGATCATTTCTTGGATTTTTATCTAATGCATCTGAGCCCGAAGTCTTTGCATAAACTTTAAAGGAATTCCATCCAAATTGACAACGGGTCATGTAGGAAATATGTGAGATACACTTTGTTTGAAACGACCATGCAGGACCATCCAAAGTTTGGAAAAGGCTAGTTAATTATAAAGTTCATAAATTCATAATTTATCAGAAGTTAGGAACTTGTATTCGTTATGTAGACATGTGTGGACAGTGGTTAGGGCGCCGATTAGCGACACATGTATCCCCTATTAAGGAGTGTTAGCGGTCCTCAGGCCAAACCGTCACCAGGCGGAATAGGTATTAGCTATGTGATTTGTTAAGGTTTCCAGGAAAAATTAGATTTGAGATTTCGCTACAAGTGTTCGAAAATGGAAAAAAAAATGTGCGTGTGTTTCAACTAAGAGTTTGAGTTTGGATTAAGTCCTAAAAGTACCTGGCCACTCTTGGCGACTTCATTTAGGGGACGGAGTCGTACTTGGTACGACTGTACTTAACTATAATAAAAATTTACCCCGTCCACAGTTAGAATCGTGCTATTCTCGTCTCGACCTCTCCTGTTCCCAGTTTTCTGTACAGATAATTTGAAATGGACGCCATGAATTCGTTATTAGGCAGAGCTAACAAATTGCAACGAGCTCGTGTGGTATATGCACGAAACAGATGATAAATAGATGTGACGTTGAAGTCACTTCATTCGTGATCGTGTACGCATTCGGATTAAATAATGCAGACTTCAATTATACTAACTTAATATCTTTTTGTCTCGGCGTTGATGTTTCCAGACATTCTGCTTATTTGTGTTTTTTTTGTCATCGTTTCACAATCTCTTCGTAATTTTTTGCTAACATTATTTCTTGGATTTTTTTCCCCGAGATGATTTATGTCTTCCATTTTCTGCATTCATTCGCACCCCAAACATGACTCGTATTAATGTATAGATGATGCTTCCAATTATCGCGTCTTATAAGAGTGCGGAGAAAATTTCGCGCGAATTCATTCCCTCTACACAGATTCATATTAGGCTTATATGCTAAGTTTATTGTATAGTCACCGAAATCTATTCTTCGTTTTGTCGATGTTTTTCATATTTTTTTCTGAGACTGGCCTACGATGCAATCATCAATCCTCATTTCTTTGACCATCTTTTAAAACTCAGGATTTCGAGCATAACAGCTATTTCGTATATTGTACGAGAGTGTATTATGCCCTGTAAGAGCATCTGTGATTGGTGAACGTAAGGCGTTCTCTCTCCGTACTCGTATACACTACGTATACGTGTGTGCGTGACTGGTTGGTTTGTGCATTTAAATTTGTCTTAAAAGTTAGACGTTTATTTCAAGTTCTACAGACTACCTGCTCCACATTTTTGCATAGTCGCGCGTGTATACAGGGTGTACCGATATGGTTTGGCCAAAATGACATGGTAGGTAGCTGGTGATATGTGGAGCTTAACCTGCAAGCGTAACCTTCAATGTGAGAAATTTATGGACACCTTTTACATCTTATTAAGTTTAAATATATTATTGAAAATGCTTTAATTACATAGTATTATTTTGTGGATTTTATTTGCAATTAACGAATTCGTCAGAGTAAATCTTCCTCGTTTCGCCGTGGATAGTTTTTAGCGCAACAGCGATCGATTCCATTTAGCTAATTGTTTTAGGATTCATCCGATAAGAATGTCTTCTACGCAGTTTCGTTGTTTATTCTCCACATTATTTTCGCTTGTCTGTTAAAAGATTACGTGGGTAAATAAATTCATCGCCGTGATCTATTCGCTAGGATAACAGAAAGATCTGCAAAGACAAAATGAACGCTGCGATAACTATATGCACCGCTTTATTTCCATCTCGAGTATACTTTTTTTGTAGGATTTAACTAAATTTCTTGTTGCAAATAAGAAATTGAGTGGAGTAGATAAGGTCAAAGACGCTGGAAAACCTAGAAATTCCTGAAAATATACTGGGACATATTTGATACTGGGAATTCTGGAAATACAAGTACGTTGAAACGTTTTTCTTGGAAAAGTTCATAAATTTAATAATTACGGTATAACTAAGTATGATTTCATCTCCTTTAATATTTGAGTCTAATATTTTCTTTCTCTGACGTGTTTTTTCTCTTCTCCCCCACTTTTTATCCTTTCGTATTAGGAAGAAAATGTTAAAAAATAGGGTGAAAATATCCGAAATCGGATTTCGTCGTCGTTTTTCCCACCGCTCAATGTAAATATAATTTTTTAAGCCCGTGGTTTTTACGCGTTGATCGATACGCAGTCTTTTCTTATCTCGAATTTGAATAAGATCCTTTCACTCTTTTTCAGCCTATTACTTTCTTCCAACTCTTATCTGCGCAGTTGGCAGCCCCATTTCTATAATCGACGTTATTATTTTAGTGTTATTATGGAGGGTGGGTGGGCACGAAAACCGCCTCCGACTAATTTAACGTCAAGAATCGAGTTATGTTTTCGCCAGTACTCCACTAGAGCAATTAAATAAATTAATAATAACGTCGGTCATAATAAATTAGCGTTTCAATCTAATCGACGTTGGCAAATTCCTTTAAAGCATACACCGCCAATTGATCAAATGTGGCGCCTGTTTTAAAGCACATTCAACGAGATGGTTAAAAGGGGAAAATTGTGGGGCCCGAGGGGTCTAATATTACATTTTATAGAGTTGAAAGCTGGATATTAAACGACGTTAGCAGCTTGCGCATGTTAAAGAACCCTCGAACGGTAATGGTGGCCTTTTTCTATACTGATCATATATTCGTTATATATAGCGTTGCATTAATGACGAATCCTTCGATTCCTCTCTTAAGAGTACACTTTACTGAATTATCGTAAAACACGTAGCTAAAAACTACTGGTGGCCAATGATATCAGCAGATATACACTGCCTGGCCACAATTCCTGAGCCCTGCATTCATTACATAGTCATCCTTGGACCCCGTATAATTACGCAGTAGTGCATATAATTATTATAATTATGTCCTCATCAAATGCGTTAGGTACGAAGGGACAGATGCAGTTGTTTTTGTTAAATTTAATCATGGCACCTAATGCTGTCAAGCAGAAACGCACACCGAATAGTGAGCTTGATCGTGGACGAGTTGTTGGTGCTCGATAGCATGGAATACCAGTAAATGACGTTGCACAATCCGTTGGCATTTCA
>JAQFYZ010001811.1:0-20589 GCA_034695085.1 Cylindroiulus punctatus
CAGACGTAACTTGATACGCTATTGAATTCCGTTAAGAAATAGCGTATCACGCTACGATCTCCTAAAACTCTCTATTGACTAATGTTCGTGTACGGCAGTTAAAAGTCCATTAACGTGTATTAAATTTTAACGATTTGCCCGCTCGAAAATCACTGATACATAAACGCGCTTCAATAACCGAAGTTCAGTATCTTCCCTATGCAAAACTGCTCCGAAAATGAAACCAGCATAATTAAAACCAAGAGTAATAAAATGCGCAGTAATTACTCTTGCCTAATTTTCAGTTAACGGGTCTCGAGACCAAGAAGGTGGAAATGGCCGATTACCCTCTTCCGAGTTCAAAGGTTAATGGCTGGCCTCCTACGGCGCTCCATCGCCAAGAGCTCATGACCTGCCTCTCCTCGTTTCTCGCGAAATCCCAAGCAATATTTGCTCGGCTAAAAAGCCAGCAATTTGTCATTTTCCATTTTTATGCCCTTTCTGGATAGCAAGTGGCGAATGCCCAATTTTGCGTTAATGTCCAGCAATAAATGTTGCGTCGCACCTGCAGCATCGCAAATGCGAATGATTGGGATTAAAGAGGTCACTCAAAGTTTGTTCCAGCTTATACTTATGTAATAAATAATACATACATTACCGCCTATTTAACGACATTAGCGCTGGAAATGGTTAGAAAGGGCATGTGTTCCAGTCGTGTCAGCTTTTCAATTTGGTCCAATCAAAAAAGACCAAATGACTCAAACAACATACCCACTGTACATGTACATGTAGCCCATCCACTAAAGCCTCATTTCTGGTTTTAACTCGAGCAAGTTTTCTGAATGTGTGCTCGCCAGCTGGATTAACTTTGCATTGCCTCTTGAAATAAATCGGAATTGAAAATGTTTGCTTTAGCCAACTCTCGAATCCCTTTTGTTTGCCTAGGAGGCGTCGAACACATGCTACATTGTACACTCAGATTGCCAGTTTGACTTAATTTCGCTTCAATTCTCGTTACTTTCGTTAGTCCATAATTTGTACAGACTAGATTCCGCACATTACACCGTTCATCAACCCAAACACCCTGCTAGGTTATAGCTTCGACGTCAATTCAATTGAATTCAACTCTGTACCCTGCAATTGGCAACCATATGCTGTGTGTAATCCATCAATCCAAATTCAGAAATTGCCCTCGCATTTGGGTGGGCATCGTGTTCAGAATCCTGTTAGTGTTATGCATAATAGAAATTCGCACCTATCCAGTACAATTTAAACAATATGGCCAATTGAGTCACAAATGTGCATTCCTGCGAGTCAGTGTAAATAATTCAAGCCTTGGCACCTTTCAGGATGACGATTTCGTACAAGAAATTGGAAATAAATTCACAGAAACCTTTCCCACTACTAAACGAACCGATTTTGGGCTCGATTGGTCAACCTGTACAACTTTCAAATTGAAACTAGCGCACTAACATGTCTAGTTTACGAGATACATGTTAAATGAATGACCTTTATGGAACAGCTCAAAGTCAGCCTGCATGGCTGACACCCCTGGATACCTCGATCGTGAATAGCTACGATGTCATTATCACTTGATATTTGCACTTTTGAGCAACTTTTATGGGGAAGACACCTTTTCGAATCAACGAGCTTGAAAGTAGCAAATCTATTGAGCAGATTGCATCCAACTTTTCCTTTGAAATTGAATATCGGAATCCGTCCCCCAATTTCAAACTGCTTCGAAATGTGGTATAGCTTAGAAGTGTACCTTTTCATCTGGAATCTTATACATAGCGAGATTAAGCTAATTATGTATCCGACCAGAATTTCGTCTCTAATTCGTGTGTGTAAGGGGTCGATGCTCCTCTGCCTTCATTTCCTTCCTTTTGGGTGGATTCATCCAATTTTCCGATTTGCCATCACGTGGCATTAATTCCCTAAAGGTTTTCTGGATTAATAAACTGCCGGAACAAGGCATTAATTGAGGGACACGAGCATACAACGACTGGATTGTTAATATTGTTAATGATACTTCTCGTTGATCGAAAGAGTGAGTTTTCGAGTGAAATCTTTAAGGCGATTGATTGCAAACCTGCAATGCACGTTCAAATTTGCTGATTAAAGAGTAACCAGTGTGTACTTATACTTTTGAACAGTCGAACAAGTGTTTAGTATTAGATAAAATGATGTTGGCTGATAATATAATGAAAATCTTTCCTGAATCAGGTTACTAAAATTAAGAAGAAACTTTATTTCGACAATTGTCAAATGCAGATTTGAAGTAACTGAATACATTAGTGCAGGTTCGTTAAATGCTCAAGAAACAGGCAAGTTGGATCATGTTACCTTGGATGTTGGTATTAAAATCGCGGAATTGCAAATAATGAGGTTACAATTAAATTTGATACGGTTTAGGGAGTTTTTTAGGTGTCCTCTAGGGTTCTTTTGAGAGCTTAATTTTTAAAAATAAGCACCTTAAAAATAGTTTTCCCAAACTTGAGACCAAGCTCACTCGCTTTTCGCACCAGAACATGGTAGATACAATAACGGAATTACATTAAAATCCTACGAGCACTTTTCGAGATCCCAAAAACAAATATATAAATAATACAAGATTTGCTGTACATTTATATAGCAGTATAGGGTAGCATTACTAAATGACATCAGACAGCAGATATATCAACATCAATTTTTATGATTAATTCTGTCATGAAGCTTTGAACACTCACTCTCTACATCTACTGTATGTTCTACCAAAGAATAAGATGGTTGATGGGTGGGATGGGGAAGGAGGCAACAACGTCTTGGTGGATATGTCGACGATTAATTTCATTATAGATCAAAAGTGTGGTCAACCGTTTCCATAAAGGATATATAAAAGAAGCAGCATTTTACATCGTGCCACATCCCCGAATAAAAACACCAGAAAAAGAAACTAGACCCACTTTGTCAGTTGTGTATTAAACATTTTTAAGCTGCAAAACCACCGGATTAAACTCATAGGCCTACACGTTCACACTCGCAGGTTAGCTGGCTTATAGAAAGACCATTTTATAACCAACTGGAATCCGACTGTCAGTAGGGATCACGTAGCCTATCAGCTTAGGTGTAATTGCCTCGTTTTAAGGGGTCAGAAAAAAATCATCGTCGAGCCTCGTATTTATTTTACTACGGTTATTCCTTTCTCTCAAAATTGATTACAATTCTGGGATTTGTCTGCGATCCAGACTGCTGAGATTGGATTGCCTCGAATTTGCTTGCCATCTCGGGGGCCCCACCGAGTCGTCAAATATTTTATTAAGACATTAAATTGAGGATGTTGCTCGTAAAAATCCCAAGCAGAAGGTCCGAAAGGCCCTACGTCCATCGGCCCTCGAAGGGTCAGTTGATCGAATTGAACAAGTTGAAGCCAAATCGAGCATACTTAGTTTATGAACAGCGAATGACCCCCTCAGGAAAACTATTTTCAAGTCGGGGAAATTTAAGACGAAAAGGCGACGGGAATAAAAACCAAAACAAGAAAAATCCGAATAAATTTTATGGTGGGGGGGTGGTGGCAGTGGCGTTAAATTCTGACAAATTCTGTCATCCCCGCCCTTTCTTGACCAATCCTTTCGGTCTACTTATCATCAAACAACTGTAACTCTGACTTCCGAACCTCACCACACCGTTAACCTGAACCTAAAGTTTGTGATCAGATTAGAGGCCAGTTATATTTCGACCCATGCAGCTTATGTCGTTAGTTGGCCCTGGTTGCGACCCCCTCTCTGTCAGGGGTTAGGATACGTTCCCCCCTCAGGAATTCAAAGGGTGACCCCAGGCAGTAAATGCCACCCTAGGCTAGATTTACGAGGGTCCCAGTCCCCCTCTGATTCCTCGAACCTCCTATTTTTCGGGTTTCCCTCCCTGATCTAAGCTGATACGTTGTTATTAATTCCGTTCGCCAATAATGGAGTTGTTTCGGCCGACAAAGCAACACTTTTGGGTGCTATGGTAGAACCACGAAGTGATGGAACTGGACTGAAAGCGCCGACCAATAGAATCCAATCGCCAGTTTGCGATTGACTAAGTCTAGTAGTTCGCATACAGCGCCACTGGTGAGAGGAAGCAGCTAAAAAAAAACAAAAAAACACGTTGGAGGCGCTTCAGCTCGAGGCGTCAGCCATTTTCCTTTTAACAACTAAAAACCAGGAACCTCTAATCGATAAGCGACACCTCTCTGATTGGCTGTCCTTCAGTTCCACCAGTTCGTATTTCTACTTTTACATCAACCCGAGTTGGATGTACTGCTACACCATCATCATTGGGGGAAAATTTAAGCTTCTCCATTGGAAGATGCTCGCATTCTCATAATTGCATAATATTAATCGCGATAACAAAACGTCGAAATGCGCAAGAAGAATAAAGCAATTAGTATTTTATCACGTTTAATTGGGGATCTGTCAACGTTTCAAGCAACTGAATCTTCCGGTGAAAACCGTTTCTGTAACTCTTAGTTCGCCAACTTCTTTGCTAATGAATTGATTTTGCAGTTGCCTCGTATCTTGTCTACATTTTGGACGAATTTTTTTAGCTAATCGCGCAACGGCATTGTTAATTAAAAGATTTGCAACGCATTTATGTCTTCCAACTTTTTATTCCTGGAATTTTTGGCTTATGGTATAGCCATAAGCGAAGTAAAAACGAGATCTGATAAAAGCAACGCTGCCTATGTACATGCATAGAAGCATCCTTGGAGGGAGCAGATACTTAATTTGTTTTTTGTTAGCATTTTATGATTTAATTAAGCGAGGTCTCCCATCGAGCCGTTAGGGGATTACTTTCTTTCGTATAACAATATTACAGTGACTGCATTTCATATTGCTCGTCATCAGACCAATACTGTGCTTTGCAGAGAAGCAAACGATCATCGCTCTTAATTTGCCACAATATGGGGGTAGAAGTTCATAAATCAATTGAATTGAATTGAATTGATATGCATGACCTAAAATCACACATTTAAAGTTTTAGCAGAATAATATACAGGAGGTGTACTCAGTAACGAAAACCTGAGCAATAGTTACATGTAGCTGGGGCTGGCTACAGGGTTTGAGGCACAACTTGAGCATCTTGGCTGGTTAGCAGAAACTCCAGATTTCAGATTTCAGCCGTGATACACGACTAACGAGGCCAAATCGGCGTTAAATCAAACTAACTACCCTCCACCTGCCAAAAGCCAGCAGATTAAATTGCCCTTAATAACAGTAGTGCATGTAAAGCAACAGAAAATGGCCAGGCTCCCATCGCCCGCAGAATGGCTTTCTGGGCCGCTAAACATGTGGGTCACTCCAAGGTGGATTCCACATTACACGATCTCCTCAGATGAGGGTATAATCGAAATTTATAGTAGAAACGGTTGGAGCAGATGCAAAATGCGCAATATTTGAGCTATCCCGCACGCTGCGAAATTGAAGGTTAATTCGAGATGGCCAACGAAGGGGGTTTCGTGGGATGTTTATGAGCGTGGAATCGTGGTGAAGGTTAATGGCAATGTTCGTACATGTGGAACAATAACATTGCAGCAGGCTTGCTTTTTTATTTTGGCAAGGACATTGCATATTCAACGCAGTACTGCGGAAGAGGAAACAAAAAAAAGTACCGGTGGACGACATTTCCGGTCATCATCGACATACAGCGCCACCTTTGAACTGTAGCACAGCTGACCTCAGAATGCAATACGATGAAAAACTTAGTAAGGTGTATGCGAGATAGTCGAGTTGATGCATTATTGGCTTACCGGAGTTGAATTCAATTTAATGCATCCACATTCAGCACCTGAGATGCCACGTGGTGGTGGTAATTACAACAACAATGAAGGCAAAATATAAGCAAAATGAAGTAGTGAATTATGCATACATGAACATAGAAATTATGTCCATAAAAATGGTAAGTGCAGTATATACGGTTCCACGTGTCACTCGCAATAGACCGTGACATTGTCTAGCTTTCCCTCACAGCTCGAAGGCTGGCAGTGATTGCCTGCTGTTAAGGGGCAGCTAAATCAGCTAAATCAACAATTTATTTTAGTTTAGGGAAAAAAACGAAAAACCAAATAGGAAATTTCTACAGCTAGCTGGGATAGTTGTCATTCCTGTGCACTGTGGGGTTGGAATATAAAGAATGTGTACACATTTGGAGCATTTCCAAAACTAATAGTGCGAACACTCGCTAGGTGTTTTCTTAGCCTCAATACAGCCTCAGTCCTTAGAATCGACTCGTACAAGTTAAGAATGATAACAGTGCCAGCAAAAGTGAAAAACGTGACCAGGAACCTGTTTTGGTGATCTTGGCCGAAAATGTCGATATGGTGACTATTTTATTCGTCACAGAATTTGCGTTGACGTTCACAGGGATCACTTTAGCTTACAGCCTCCAATGGAATTTTGTTAAACATTAATTTATAAGGACGTTACCAACTCCTCGAGAAACCTGTTGATACGTGTGCAGAATCGAGGTACTCTTACGTTCGATATTTTTTCTTGAGTAGCATCTTGCGAACATGCCTGAAACTGCACTAGTTCGCAGTCTCATGAGACCAAAATTGACTGTGGCCCTAGATGGTAACTTAAGATTACCCTCGAATTTCTTCTGACATAAACAACTTCGAAAATGCGATATTCCGATGCAAATACAGCTGCACTCTGGCATGTATTGAAGCCATCGAAAATGTATGCACATGCATTATGGTCTGTCACTTAAAAATGCCAGGGTTGTAATTTGCATAACCTGGAAGTGCAAGCAGCAGGAATGATACCATCTCGTTGCTATATGCAAACTGAGAAATCAGTTCATCGGCCTCTCTTGAATCTTGAAAGCATCTGATAGCAATTGACTTTTAGGTAAAAATGCCCTAAAATGCCTCCTTGCAAATGTTATTCCCATGCACTACGTAATGCACACATAGTAAATCTGTTCCAGCATTTAATGGCAATCCATAACCGTCCAAAGGAAGAAAACCGAGATGGCACAAAGTTAAAGACGAGATGGCGGAATTTGATATGGTCATGGTTCAATTTTAATATAGAGCGGCACAGATTTCATTTAAATACATGCATGCGTTTAATTAGTAATCATGGAAACTGACTTCGAATGGGTCACGGATGACACGAGGGGCTTTGAATGTCATGAATGGCCAACAATGTTATGAATAACAAAATGCAATATTCAAGATCATTTAGTAGATCATTTCCTTTATATTTCCTTTTACTTTCATTTTTCCACGTAACATTTTTTGTACTTGGTAGATCAACTCCCCACCACATGGAATCTCAGGTGCTGACTGTGGGTGTATTCGAATTGAACATAGTCCAGTAAGAACACATTGCATGTTTTCCAGAGTTTTCATAAACGTGTAATGTATTCTTGGACCACAGTTTTATACAAATATCACATGGTCGACCATCCCAAATTTCCAATGTCATCCCTTCTCCATAGGCCAGTTATATCTAGAGGGGCATGATAATATAAATGCATACATTACATGCATTAGGCAAAGAACTTTTTGATAAAGAAGGAAAAACTTTTGGGATAGCACTGGATTAAAACATGCTCCAGCCATCTACATGTACCTTGTATATGTGACACACAGTACTATAGACAACCTCTCTGCAATAAGTTCCATTGAAATTCTGGGCTATTGAAATCCCTTTTCATCGCCATTATGTACCGCATTAGGCCTTGGTGGCTATTGTGATAGGAGAATCTGTGAGATTTTTTGGAGCTCGTAAATAATAATCCGCAGCCATGCGGGTCACGCGGTTTATTATGCCACGACCAGTTTTCTACCAAGTTTTACCATTCACGGTTTGAAAACAGGCTTTATGCAAAATGCGTTCGTATCGCTTCATGAACCCCATGAAAGAAGTGACAATTAGGTAAGAAAAGGACTTAATTCATTTCGTCAAAACGAGACCATTTTTCAACCTCTTTTCGTATCACGACATAATAACCCACTCTACATTCCCCAGCTTTTATTGTCGCCCTAACTAATTTCGAACGATGTTAATCTTACAAACAACCCTTCTGTGAAAGGGTCAAAATGAAGACTTTTTTCCACAACTACACGCCCAAGACGACCTGGTTAATTCTCATCAAAAGCAGAAGTTTTGAAATTTACCTCCGTGTAATAAATTATTATCATTTCATATTATACTCCAGAAGTGGATTTTCCATGACTAAATCATCATATCTGCACCTTGGTTGAAAAAAGTTCAACATCGAAAATTGCCAAAAAAATTTCCTGCAAAGAAACAATTTTCGTTTCTGTGAACAAGAAAATGAGATGCATGGATTTTTTTTAGCTCACCATGTATATAATTCAAGTGCATTTTCCGCTTTTTAATTTCTGACCCAGGAACCTTTGCTTTCTCCTGTAGGTGCATTGCACATGTAAATGGCCAACCTGTTATGAGTATGACCTCGTACTGGTAACTCAACAATGACTAGGTAATGTGGAAATCCCGCATTTTGTAACCGAATGATATAGGGTACATCACTGAACTCACCATTGTTGTTTACCCACGTGTACGTGTATGTACGTCACTGCTGCCATATGTTTACATTGGTGTAAAACAAGGCTGCGAAAGTAAATGTCGCAAGGATATTGCGTCACTCGCGTGCACCAAATTGCTGTTAAACCTGTTTGTTTTCTTGCATTAGCATTTGCATTGTTTTGTTTTCATTGTTTTTGACCCAACTGTTAAGGCCTACTAATCGACAGAGACATGTTGGATTAGAAACCCTGCAGTGGATTTTAGATGATGACTTTTGGCATACTACTACTGGATGATAAATGATCAATTTTAATCAAATATTATCATTTGGACACCCTCCCCATCCCCTTCATCAATCCATACCCCCCTCAGACATGATGATGACAATACTTGAACGCCTCCTTAACTGTACTCAACAGTTCATCAAAAACACTTTCAAACAAGTAACTACAACTCATCTGATTTAAAACAGTGAGCAGGCAGCAGCGTTTCAGATTTATGTCGTAATCAGTTGTTGGCTTTCCACCTGTTGGTGCAATCGATCGATAGCCTTTATCGTTTGCATCGAGGCCTGTGTGCAATGAACTTTCGAGTGCATCATATCGGAATGGTTGTTAGTATCCATGCAGATATCAATGAACTTTTGTTTTTCGTAATTTCGGTGCTATCTTCTTCAAATATGCAACGTATCTCCCAGGAATAGTTCAAGGTTGCTATCAATAGCAACTAGACCCTTGCTAATCAGTTCAACCGATAACAAATCTATGGCATTGTTTTACATTCATTTGTCGCAGGGAAAAGTTTCTCAGCCACAAACTTCTGATAATTCGTTCGCACAAGTTTTGAACAGTCTACAGTGTAATTTGACACCCATTCTTTCAGGTGGTATAAAGTCGAAGTTCACTTTCTTGATTCTATGACCCATGGTTAAAAGAGACATCGTATAATCATTTTTAGTTAAGTTTTGATGTTTCATTGACCTGCATGTTCATTCGTGCGATTGCGTTAGTATCTTGTATTCCGAATGGCTTATTGTCAGTTAATACAGTAGATTAATATAAATTTCAGCATCTGATATAAAATTTCCGAAACGTTGTGCAAATGAAAAATGCAACTTGACTGAGAATAAACAATGTTCAATACGACCTATGTGCACCGAGTCAATTATTTTCATGCTGAAATCTGTGGTAAATGCACACTGTATGTGTAATATGGACATTCCAAAGTGCGATTGTGTTATCTACATGTACATGTATATGTGCAAGAAGTTGATGGACAGCTAGGGCGCTAACCCAGAAGAAACCGTTGGGCTTTAATAACATAATGCCGGATTATTCCCAAATCGGATCAAAAACTGCCTCGCATCATTAGTCATTTAGTGAGAGTGATGAATACAGACGTTGAATACAGTCGCTCCTTACTATAAATACTTCGGTGTTTAATGATTGGACAGGTGAATTGGAGCATGTTGCATTCGTAAACTCAGATATTTCCATCAGCCTCGATTGTTACTGTATCATTGGGGCCATCATCGCGTGTGTTATTAATTGCATTGGACAAATTTGCGATGCTTTTATCACAAAGCCATCAGCCTCACTACAAAAACAATTAAAAAAGTGCTATTTTAAAGGTCAAAATTCCGGAGACAAAATATGTTTATATGCAGATATTCAGCTTCCAGGGATTTCTGGGTGCACCCTTAACCATGGTTGGTGTTATGGCTTATAATAAGCATTTTTCCACAATAACTTCAGTGTAAATTTACGAGCTTCTTGTTTTCGGCCATTCTCCCTAACTGTGCTACGCCAAACATTCGAATTTACTATTACAATGCACGTAAAAGCATAATTTCGCGTTGTTATTTATCGTCGTTTGTTGGCGTGACAATGCTTCATTTAAGACACATAGTCGACTATTTCCGTTTTTCCTGCACATTTGCACCTCGAGAGGGAGGGCAATGTGCCTCCTGGGCGTGTCCTCCATTGGCCCGGAACAACCACCTTGCACTACCGTGGACTGGGGGGGTCAATTTCTGAGAAGCGCCAATGGAGTGCATGTGGGCACATTAAATTCACATAGCCAATTATTTTAATACCGGGGCTCGGACAAGAAACGCGTTGTTTTATTAGTTGTTGTTACTCATCATTGAAACTTCTGGCCTGAGCAACAGGATGTGCCTGGGTTGAAACACCCGCCGTATGCTAATTTGGCTTTTAAGGAGTTCATTCCGGTTGCAAATGCTTCGCAACCCACAATTATTTACTTCTGCAGCTGCAATCAGTTAAATTAATGATTGCTAAATGCGTAGCGATTGACGCTTGGTGTAAAGCATCAGCGCCTTGCAGCTGAGCATCTTCCTGGAGAAGTTTCAGATTTAACGTGAAAAGAAATCATTAAATCCGCATTAACTTTCAGGCATGTGGCCAGCTATGTTACATTTTGTCACATCCAAGAATTGGACATTTGTCACATTTTGTCACATGCAAATGTTATGCAATTGATTCTTAGCTCACCAAAATTCTCACAAAATGTACTGTATCTGAAAAAATGTTACATTTTATTCATTTATTCCCCTTTTTAAACACGTTTTGGATAACTGATTTAAGTTTTCATCAGCAAGCTCTATTGCCGCCTTGGCGATTTGAATGATGGCATTTGCAGCTTCTACTTTTACAATATCTAGGCCTCATGTAACATCTCCATTCCTGCATGCAACATTTTTGGGCTTTTTTCCTTCTTTCTGGCAATTTCCTATCATCAACAGACTTTTTTTGAGCCCTTGTCTCCCTTATAATCATACTCCTCTTTATTTGTTGCATTTGTCACATTATTTTCCATTTTTTTTACAGAAATTGTCACATTTGTCACACAGGTTTCAAATGGTCCCATCGGCCACATCCCTGAACTTTACCTGAAAGATCATCATTTCTCACACAAGACTGTACAATGGCAATGGAAATATGTGGAATATGTTTGGAAATATGTATAAGGCAATGAGCGTACAATAGGAAGTACAGCATTCCTTATTTTGGCATATGTCATTTGTGCATTTTTGGTGCATGGACATTTTTCACAAACTGAAGTAGGGAAAGTTGAAAACTCCTAAGAGGAATGAGGATATTCCTACCAAGGCATGCAAAACGTTTTCCGCAAACTTATTAAACTTCTGTTTGCACTTAGTGGGCTTTTCATAACGGCTCGTAAGCTGGCAGTGATTGCCAGACGGCGTGGGCAGATAAAGAAATTATTCTTTCAAGTTAGGTTAGGTTGAATGCAAAAAAGCACAAAAAATGAAGGGGAAAATGATAATGTTCTTTCGAGTGTCTGTCTTCTTCGACACGCCATAGCAAGTATTGGCACTTAAATGGTAAGGACGCTTCCAACATAACACCCCCATGATGGGCATTGTGTTGATGCGATTGAAATTACATAATGGTTACCAAGGATACGATTTGTTGTATTGCTCCCAGAACGCGGTTATCGGACAACAGAAGAAAAGATTAAATTATTCAAATGTTCATTTACTAGACTCGCATGTGCGCGCGCTATAATAAGCTCCAGCTTTCATTATATGCTTATATGAAATTCGCATAACGCGCTGCAACAACGGATTCTTGTTAGTGGGAATTAGTTTCCCACGGGCATTGGTAGCAGTTTACCACAAAAAACCGTTTCGGTCACACTTCAACAAGTACACGAGTCCTAAATTCATCCTTGACCTTTCAACCCTGACTTTTAAATTTTTTTTATTGCATTTTCACGTAAGTAATAGCTCTAGGAATCTAAATGCCAATTGTCATAATATTCGGACAATTATTAAGAAATTGACATACATGTATATGGCTAAAATTTTAGCCACTGGGTCTTCGTGGAAAGTTATGCGATGCTAACTCATAATTTTTTCGCATTTACCAAGTTCTGATGAGCAAAATCACAAGTGTGCATTACGAAGTTATATGATATGATGAATAAACACACAGAAAGTGTATTATTTTAAGCACCAGGGCTGAAAGGGTTAATCTATATCAACAAAAGGCAAGATTTTGCTCATCATCTACGATATGATGTTTTATCAGATTACTGCCAGATCTTTGAATCCGGGTAAACTCCCATCCATGCACCAAATGACATATAAACATAGAAGGTCATGATATGACATATGACATAGAAATGCTAAATTACAGTAGTTTTTGAAATTGCATAACCTCAGCCATTCCTTACATTGACAAGTGGACAGTCACTAGTACAATGTTACTGTATATCTACAGTCCAACTCATCCCTTTTGCAGAAAGTTTTGCAGTTTTGCAGAAAGATACAGATCTAATCACGAGTTTGTATTAATTGGCCCAGGGTCCAGTCATGGTCCGAAGGAGTGGATCCCATAACTAAATTAAACGCCTGGCTTCATTAACTGAAGCCATTTCGCTGAAACTCATTCGAAAAGGGTTTTTAGAGAATTGGTGGTTGAATTCGCTCGCATTTCACTAATGCAGTCACAAAGGCCCATTTCCATACGTCCCGTCCTCCTTATCGATTAATCCCTTTCACCGAAATGAAAACCTGCTCAGCTTCGTGGCAACTGTTCATTAAAAGTGGCGGTTGAACAGCGTCACAAATACTCGTTTCTTTTTTATTTTCCTATTCTGCCATTTGAAAACAATGGTGTTGCTTTAATGTTTCCATTTCCTAATTGAATTAAACCTCGTTAGGTCGCCTCATTCAATTTTGCGAAAGAATATGGTTTAAGGGTTTTTCGTTTGAAGTTGTCGTGGCCGAATTTATCATTTCGCACATTAGTTCTAAAGTGACACAATGAAGAAATTATCCAATATCAGGACAAGAGAGCACCATTGTGCACCATAGAGCACCACTGTGCCTTGTTTGCCATGAAGATGTGGACAATTTTGCTCGACATAATACTGCCTTAAACCGTAAATGGACGAATTCTGAGTTGTGTTATACTTACGAATTACTTGTGCGATTTACAGCTAAGTGTCTAAAAACGTTTATCAATGCCCAACATAACACGTGTTTCCCACAATCAATTTACATAAGCAAATGCTAGGATCGTCCTGATTCCTGTAATGTAGAAGATAATACGTTACATTGTAGCCAATGGCAGTACAACCTAATTTCTTTTTCTTCATATCTTTTATCCAGAAATGATCTTAATCCACATTTTGTTTACACGCCTACCTAATATTTTAGAGAAAAAAACAATGCGGACGTTATTTACAAACAAACAGCTAACAGGCGTCAGCAGCATATTGTGAAAAAAGGTAGGTCGAAACGTGTTTTGATCGGCGATATGAAAAATAATTAAGTCGTTTGAGCCGGTTTACATTTCGCAAATTTTCAAGGCCTCTACCAAACGCCATTTGCGACCAACTCCAAGGTTGCATCGTGTTGGATGCAAACCACTTCCAACTCCTGTTTCGACATTATTGTAATTCGGCCTTATTAGCAGCGCGATAAAACTGCCAAATCCTGACAATAATTCAACATTTTTACGCGTTATTATACGAAAGTAGCTCACGAGTAGCAATTTTCCTCAGAACCAGCATAGGCGCCATTATACAGTTGGCTTCTCCTCACTGCTCGTAGGCTGGCAGTGGTTGCCAGGTGGTTAGGGGCAACATAGTTGACCAGGAATAATCCAGGAATACTTAGGCCCAGGCAATTCAACCATTTTTGTATTGAATTAATTTGAACATTTAAGTCGGGGCTGGAGTCTTGTCCTCAACGAGTATGTTAAAAGCAGGCTTTCGATGTTAAATTTATATTTTTTCAAATTAATTTCATATAATTTAAGAAAAAACATTGATTTGTTTTACTAAACTCTTCATCTTTCTTCTTTTTTCAATTAATTTCATATATTTTTAGAAAAGCTTTTTGAAAATATATTATTTTTATTATTAATATATTATTTATTTTAATTTGGAAATTATTTTCTTCACCTTTCTTACTTTTTCAAAATTAATTTCACGTGAATGATTTTTAGAATTTGCAATTAAAACTTTACAGTCTGGATGTTTTACAAGTGTTTGTTAAAACCCTAAACCATTCCATTTCCCTAAACGAAATAAACTTTATTATTATTATAATATAGCCCTCTAATTCTAAAACGCGTTACACTAAGATAATGGGCGCTGATTAAAAACTGATTGTCCTCCATAGGAGCGACCCTGCACCACCCGTGACATTTTCACTACCGACATACGAGCGACCTACATAAAAACAGCGCATGGATTAAAACGCAACCTCGCAGCGGGCAATTATCCTTGAAAAATAAAATGCATCAAAAAGTACCCACTTTGATTACGCACGCCAGCCAATAAATCTGTCCGGCCGGCATGCATAATTAGCCGGTTTACACACGGCGCTGCGTGCACTTGCCCCCCGCCTTAATCGGCGGAAATAACGCCAGTTTACAGCAAAGTTCACAAATGAATTTACTTTTTACTTTTCCATAAATAACAAAAATGCGATATCCGGCGTCCATTGTACACCCATTTCGAACATTGTCGTTCGCTTTCAAACGCGCTTTTTTTCAAACTTCCACCGTTTATCACACTGCCACGCAGTATGCATCAGGAAATGCACGTATTGCGAACCAATATTAGATTCGAGGACCGAGTTAAATCCACTTTTTGGGTCTCAAAAAGGCGCGTCTTAGATTCGAGGGAATCTTAGAATCGAATTTGTTTGTGCTCTGTATGCGCTGCCCCACACGTTTTGTTTTACAAAGTAGGTAAGAAGTTGAGTTCATCCATTCATGCATTTTGATCCCTGACTGCACATCAAAGTTGTCATAAAGTGACCTATGAATGGGCATTGAAATAAAACGTTATTGTGTGCGGAAGAACTTTCAAGCCTGCTTCCCAAAGTTTCAACCAGTACCAAAAACAGGGTTACCAACCAATGCTAATCAGAAATTAACCTATCACTGATTTAATCCGATAATGAATAATTGTTACACTGTTGTACCGGTACAGTATCAGTACACACTGACTTCACTTCCTTCAGTTCTTATTCTACCTTACGGTACATAATAATTTTATATAGTCCAGTAACTTACCATCAATATAAACTTCGAATTACAACATTTAGTTTCATTTGAAATTATCTAATCAGTCCAAAATTAGGTAAATTCAATTGCAAAAAATCACTTTCAATGGGCCTTAACGTGCTTGCCATGGTGTGTCGTATACCCAAACAATAACTACATGTACTTTCACCCAATTTTGTGCAATTTATACAGGTTTGGAAAGTAGGAAATCAAGCAAATATGCTATCACACTTTCGATTTCAAACCCCATTTCAACTCCACAGCCCCTCCACCTGTCATCACTTTCACCTCCTAAATGACATCATAACTGACCAAAAATATTTCGAATTCAGTAATTTTTCTTAAATACGAATCATAAATGATGGATTTTAGACAAAAGGGGGGCTACGCAGAAAGCATTTGAATTTGCCCCTCAAATGGTACAGCGTGATTGGCCGAATAAGAGTCACGTGTCGATGCGCACGTGGCAACCGTAGAACGTGACGTTCCATAAGTAGGAAAGTGTTCTACATGGGAACAAAATCCCATTTTTGATCCCGCTTTTTCTCAAGATGTTGCTAGCGACGTGTGGCGGAAGCAATTTGCTGGATTCAGTATTGAAATCATAGCCAGCATCAAACATACGTAAGTAATTTGAAATGCAGATGAAGGCTTTTTATCGAGGCTGTATAATTTTAATATACGGCATGGTAAAACGGTCTGGCGTTCATAAAACGGCTTAAAACGGAAATTACACTCCAATAAAGTACAGATGCAGAAGGGGAGGCCACGCATGCAGCCTAATCATTAAAATAATTCACCCAAAAACCAAACAACAAACCCGTTAAAGCCAAATGGCCAAGAATTCAGGGAGATACAAGCGGCACTTCCTAAATTTCGGAGAACGTTCTTTTTCCTCCTCCTTTCGAATGACAAGAGCAAATGGGCATCCCAAATGGGTTTCGACTGTTTCTTTTTTTGCTGAAAACCCCACGAGAGGGCCTCGCATTAAAGGGCAAGAACCCTCAGAGGCCACGCACCGATGGAGACGCGTCCCGGAAGTGACAATTCAAACCGATCTGCCCTTCCCATGTATCGGCCAAAGGGGGGTGAATTCTGATAATATACTAAATGCCCCGGGGCCAGGGGGCGCCACCCGTTCTTTGCTGAGAACAATGCAGGCCACCTCCAATACTCGGCCAATCTTCCCAGGTTTGCTTATGCGAAAACCCCGGGGTGGCAGACAACCCAGAAATTGAGAAGACTTCAAAAGCACCAAATTCGATTCAATACCAGAAGAATTACATGTAAGGCTGAACTGAGGGCATAAACACCGTGCATGTACAGTCAAACCTCGTTATAATGAACTCGCTTATAACGAATTGCTGTTATAACGAACAGTGTTTCTAATCCCTGTCACAGCCTATACAGAAATAATGTGAATTTATACTGTTATAACGAACAGATTTTAGAGGTCCCATGCACTAAAGTTACAGAACATCACTTGAAAAACACTCGCTAAACCCATTTATCAGCTCAAAGAAGGGTTGTCGAAATATCCTCCATCTGATGACAGACTTCCCGTTGCGAGACAGTCCCATTTGCGCAATCTTCAAAAAACATTATTTCAAATAACTTTTATTCGCAGGTGTGCAGGGTAGTTAAGTATCTGAATGGAATTTCGACTTCCTTCACATTCAGACTTTTGGACACTTAGGAGAAATGTCGCAAAAGAAATAATAAACGATCTCCAATGACAGATTATTTCAAATAAATCACCACTATGCCCTCAGAAAAGTTGTACAATAAATACAATTTATTTTTAAAGCTTTAATTTTTTTCTGGCTATTGATATAACGAACTACGGTTATAACGAACACATTTTGGTGGTCCCATGCAATTCGTTATAACGAGATTCGACTGTATGAACATTGTGAAAATCTGTAAAAACTTCTATGTTGATTTTATAGTCCGTCCAAGAAAAGAAGAAACTGAGCTACAGCCAATTACAGAGATTCAGCTTATAGATAAGGTTTTCCAGCCACACCCACGGCGCATGTGCAGCCGCAACACATGGCTGGTATGATTGGCGGAAATGGCCTGCTAAGATTGCAAACAGACTTTCGCATTCTATTGGTCCATTTCAATTCCCCAGTTTCTTCTTGGGGAGGGGAGTGTCCAATTTAGATGAAAATGGATTAGAAGGGAGTAGGAGTGGTCAGAAAGGGTTAGCAAGTCCGATTCCTGATGGACGTCGTCTATCCACAGTTCCTTTACTGGCCACAGTCATTTCCGACAGAAATGGAAAAAAAAGTTACTGAACATGTGACTGCGTGACGTCACTACGATGACATTGCGCCGCGTACATGGAAAGGTCGAATGAATCTACATCTAAATTTTAGTTTCAGATTTGAAGGCTAGTCCGCGAAAGCTTTGAAGGCTAGTGGCTTTAGTCAGAAACATAAATAAAAAAATGCACGATGCAATTAAAAATTGAGCCGGCCGGCATGACAGAGACCGAAAATAAAAATGGGCATCGCAAAATTGGAAGCAAAAAAGCAACAATCGTGATTCAGCTGCATTTTGGATGAAAATTCATGAGCGTATTAACTCGCTAAAAAACCTCACTCGGAAACTCATCGGAGCGAGCAACTCAATTTAGATCTCGTGGGTATCTTTGCACCTGGGCCCGATGTATTATAAAATGTCACATATTCAGCAACAATTGTTTTTCAAAGATTAAAGTTGCTTTTGTTTAGGGAAAGCTGGCCCAGATACGACTTTTGGTATCCTACTGGATGACAAATGATGATCATTTGGAAGACCCCCTCACCCCCTTGATCAATTCATGCACCATCATTTAGTTACCCCATAATACTTAAATGAACCTTTAAGGCCCACTGAAAGTGATTTTTTGCAATTGAATTTACCTAATTTTGGACAGATAAGATAATTTCAAATGAAACTAAACGTTGTAATTCGAAGTTTCCTGCACTCATTAAGCAATGGAGGGCAACTGCATAATTAATCAAAATTCCTGACTGAAAACTTACTGATTCGATATCAAAGTTAAAAATTATTCGCAGCTTGACGTATCTGAATAGCTCCACATAAAGCTTTCCATATCTTTCCCAAATGTTGCTGCTAAGTGAGGATAAGGCCGTTGGTGTCGCTGTATTTTGCCCTGGCAATAAACGTGCCTTAAGTGCATTTTATGATAAATGTTATTATCGTGGATCGTTTTGATTGATTTTTTTTTTACGAGATCCATCCATTGGGTGCTGTTTCGGCGGTTTTTTATCTTCGACATTTCTGATGATGATGCAAATTCATCGCGCACTCCCAGAGTGTGTTTAGGTTTCTCCCTTTCCAGATAAGGCGTTATTATCAATTTTCAACAGTGGGATATAACGACGGACAGTGCATCGATGATTTTCTGCATTGAAAATGTCCGATTCCAGACGGCTTTAAATCAACAGAAACTGATTTGCACTTACATTACATTTCATGTTTCCACTTGATTTTACTTTCATTTACATCATCACACACTTGTATTTCTATTTTACTTCATTTAATTTCATTTTCATTTATTATTTTTTTTTTGCAATATGACTCAACATTACTCAGTTACGTTAGTGTAACTGACTAACATTTTCACCATTACACATTGGTGCGTTTTGGCTAATTGTTTCCGCCTCACCCTGTATGTTGTTATTCAGATTGTTATTCAGGGAGGCATATCGCCCAGAAATTCCGGAAGTGACCCGCCACAATCAGTTCCCCTTCATGACAAGGAGATTACCATGCCAAACAAAGTATTGCCCATAATGATTGCAGTAGCAGTTTGGCGGGGCAATTCATAAAAGACTGTCCACGAAATGTGGAGCAAGCCTCAGTTCCTTATACTGTACAAGTACACAGTATGTGATTTTGTAGTGTAGCTAGGCCTTGTATGGCCCAGGCATCTAGTGATGTCATTGTTTATCAATGTTGCTATTTACCAAACGGGATTCCATTAATGAAGTTTAGAAACGGTTTTTTGGCACCATTTCGTAAACGAAAGTCAGGCACCCGGTGTCATTGTACTCTGGTGGAAATCTGACACTACTTCGAGTTTGTACACAGCGATGCCATTACCGTGTTATTGTTATTACTTGTATTTAAAATAACAGCGATGTAAGTGAGGCCTAAAAATACAGCAACAGGCTAATTATTGAAACAATCAGGATTTCACCCGAAGAGGAAATGACATACAGTACGTTTGAAAATGCAAAACCAGCTCAGAAATGAGTCATCGCCGCATCATTGCATGGCTAGCGTTTGATGAAAATGCCATTTTAGGCTCACTTTTTAGAATAAACAGTCATCATAATGTACATGAATCTCGCAATATAAGCTCGTGTTACTCAACGCTACTATTAACAGTAATTAACGCAGCGAAAGAGCGGTCGTTATAGAGAGGTTACAAAATAGCTGCAGCACCATCAGTTGAAACTCCATAAAATACATGTAGCTTATTGTTTCTCGGCCTAATTGGCCAAGATGAATCTTCGACACCCTGCATTTCACTGCCAGCAACTATCAGCACTTCCACGTTGGAAAGTGGGCGAATCGAGGTTGCGACAGCATTGCCCATTTTAGGGATAAATACGAGTATCATAATTTTCAGGCGAGGATTAATAAAATCAGTGCCAAACGAACGAGGGTACCAGTTGCGGGGCGTTCGCCAACGTCACCCAGAAACAAAACCGAGGACGTGATGAAATAGTCCGCGTGTTTCGAAACCATCCACCTATTTCGCACTCTCAGTTCATGGTTGAAAATTATTCATGGGGTGCAGTACTGGAGGATTGATGTTCCACTCTGATTACTGATCATAGTCCCAATTTTCGGATTACTCGCAGTCGGCATCAAATTATTGACAGTAACACTGTCCATACAGCAGGCATGTTAGGCCAGCTATGTCACATTTTGTCACATCCAAGAATTGGACATTTGTCACATTTTGTCACATCCAAGAATTGGACATT
>JAQFYZ010001812.1:0-20585 GCA_034695085.1 Cylindroiulus punctatus
GTCAACCTGTGCTATTTTGTTTATCGTTACGTCCCAAATGGATGCCATTGTTGATCATTTTTTTCAATTTTTCAATTTAATTTCTGGAAACTTACTTTTGTCATCATCTGATCAGGACCCCATACAGTCAAAATTTCTTTGCTTAAATGGCAGGTTTTGGGTCAAAAAATTTAAAAAATCGTTCAGCTTTAACGGGGGGCCTCGCCCCCCGCACCCCCCGCTAGGGGCTACGCCCCTTGGAACCCCGGCAACTGCAGTAAGCTTACCCGAGGGTACACTTTCGGTGGCTTGCAGGGGGGCCCACACAAAATGTGTTACGCCACTGGCTAAGGCGCATTAGTCTATGGCCTTACAGGACGTGCGTTCTAGCAGAACACCCACGTCAAATCAACGGTGCTGCAGTACCGCAGTCAGACTGCGGCCGCAGTCCGGCCAACGCACACACGTGTGCATGCGTCCATTGACGCTAATGGTTAGGACGAACGCACGTCGAAAAACCGCTGCGTTCCGCGTTAAAACACCGCTCGTCTGCAGCGGGCCTAAGGGTACACATGTTTGGAAACTATATACACACCCAATGGGTACATATGTTGATTGCACGTGTACCCTTGACATGTTTTCCTAGGGCTACATATGAGTCTACATTTGTCAGTTCATCCCTTTAGGTACATATATGATATATGGGGTGCAAATGTACATTTGTACACCACAAAAACTGCATTTGTACCTTTACGGTTTACAGTGCACTAGGGGCGTACAAGCTCGTCATCATATGTGATGGGCATGTCGCCTTCGTGTTATTGGCGCCAACTCCTGTAGTCGGTTCAACGAGAAATGAAAAAATTCTGACAGCCAGTCAGAGGGCTTCCGCTTATCGATAGGTTCGTCCAGGCTATTCCGAACCTATTCAAAATTTCAAAATGAAAGTTGAAGCTTTGGCCTGCAGAAGGCCCCCCCCCCCAAAGTTGACTTGAAGTTGGCGCCCATGCTTCGTGTGATCAGTTCCCGGGAACATGTTGCGACATGTGTTTACAAATATATGTGACGATAATTTATGACGCAGATATGTGTTTAGACATTGTTTCACATATCGCCGGTTTCAGATGCCTAAGTCCATTTTTGCCAAAAATGATATTGCTACCATCTATTGACAGTGGTCGAAATCTATGAGATGCCATAGTCTATTAATAAGAGATGGGACAATGAAGGCATCACTGCATTGAAAGCATTCAGAAAATTGCCAAAGTCCAATTTATTCATTATGGGATAAAAAAACTAGACATGTTCTGCACACATTATATAGGCACACGTATGAAAGACAATTTGATTAATACAATTTAATGCAATTTAATGTTGTTGATCATTTATGTTTTTAGGTTCTCCTGTAAAATTAGTGATTTAGTAGTTAGGCTATTTGCATCTGAAGCATCTAATGCAATTTAATGCAGCTAATTCAATATAACAGAAGCCGACGATATACAGTAATGATAAATTACCTGAATAGATTATATTTCATTACATGTATTTGTACATGAAATTATAACATGTCATTAAAGATTATATTCTATTTAAAGAATATATTTCTTTGCATATACTTTTATATGTATTTTTCATATGTGTTACATATTTCTGAATGTAACATGAAATATATTTATGAATAGTAATTTCATCTGCCATATTTTCTGAATTAATTATAATACATATACAATGTATACAATATATCAGAAAGTATTACATTATATTAATATGTAACTTTTAGTTCATCTTTACACATCTTTGGAGGGAAGTGTGAGTTTAGCACTCGGAAATGGTACAGTTAAGCATTATAAATCGCAGTTTCTCATGCGATATGAGGTCAGATAAATTATGAAATATTTAACATGTGTTGAACGAATTATTATGGTCGAAATCTATTCAGGTTATTTTAAATTACATATGAAAATGTATTTAAATATCTTTGCGTGCCATAAACTATCTTCACATATATTTTTCACATATATTTGGGGTGGTTACAGTTGATGTTCGATAATTTACTGGTAACTGTTTTTCTTAGCCATCGATGAACTGAAGACTGTTGTGTTAATGGATCGATTGACATGGGTGCGCGAACTAACCTCATTGTGACGTCATTCCAAATTTTGCTTCCGGTCGAACTGACTTTGTTTTTAATCCGTCGATTGTCACCGCACTGCTGATCGATTTGCCAACGAGTAATCCTTCAAAATCCCGTTTTCCAGCAATAGATCATCCATGAAAATCCGAAATGACATCCGATAGGCACGATTTGAATCTTCATAGCCTGAAAAACAAAATGGCCGTCGTCAGCTGATGGCTAGAACAAGGTAGTATACATTATCTCGTTGAAACAATTAAACTTTACCGCTAGACTCACCAGTATCTCATTTTATCCACCAATTTGTAAAATGACGTTTCTACACATTTAATAATAACTAGTTGCATCACCACTATTGTCGCGTCAGTAAATATGCTGTATATTTTTCGCTTAACGAATGGGCGCATTCGCTGTTGTATTTTTATTTCATCTGTAATTTCATTTTCAAGAATGTCAAGCCACGCAAATTATACTGGGCGATCATAATTTCTTTTAGTTTTTTTTCCAAATTTGGTCTTATAAATTTCATTTAAAAAGCTGCTTTCAGGCCAGTACCTTATGATCACCCTGTACATTTGCAGGTAGAAATTTGAATACAGCTGATGTTTCCTGTCCACTTGTAATTTTTTGTCTTTCCTATTTTTCCGACCCTACCCACGTGCTCTTAATTTTATTAAGCATGATCAGCGCCACCAAGGGGGAGGAAAGTGCAGAAAAAGATGTCTATTGGAAAAAACGCTGCCGGGAAATCCCCAATAAATTCATGCAGTATCTGGTAGCACTGGCTGCGATATGATTGGTCTAAAGTAGAACAGAACTCTACTCGTAATTTTCTTCTAATTTTCGATAATTTTTTGCCTTAAGAGAAAATTAAGAAGAAATTAGCTCCAAAATTAGACAAAAATTATAAGTGGACAGGAAGCATAAGATTCTGATAATTTTATGGATGTATATGTATTTCATTTTATGGACCCTCATGTCATGACCCCCAGGTCAACAATTAGCATTCCCTATCTATCGTATCGAGTAATATAATGCTATACTGCAACGACATTACAATTTTTTTGCAATTACACATTGCATCACTAGACCATATCCAGGAATATTTGCATGAAATACGTGCCCTTTTGTCTTTAGTATCTGGCATTTGGAAGATAATTGCAGTATATCCTAACTAACACAATCTGCATCGCGCCCATTAGGTCACTAAAGTTTGGCTCGTTTTGGAATGAATTCCACAAGCACAAACGATACCCCAAATTGATATCGGAATCATTTTGCCTGGATTTACAACTATATTTTTGGGCATATTGTAAATAAAAATATAATTTTAATGAAAATTACTGCACCTATTTCTTGCTAGTAGTAGTGAAGTTAAGTGTACGAATTATTTTAGCGCCCATATGCGTTATTTAAATGTTTTCTAATTACCCTTTTGTTATAAAAAATGGAATACTCAAAAAAAAAATTGCAATTCGTGATCTCCTAGTTGCTTTGCATTAATTTTTAAAAATTCCTTCAGTTCAATCTTCAGTCTTTGATTTCTCTCAAATGGCCTTAACCTGTTCCTTTTATATTCAGCGTTTACATGGTATGGTACAAGTGCTCGTATAGGTGATGTTTAGACCTGTTTTCATTGGCTGACATATCTTTGACGCGGTGTATCAATTCGGTTTGATGTACTCTTTCATTGTACTGTATAAAAAATCGTTCAGTCTGTTTTGAATCAGGATTTAACAGCACTTTTTGACGACAGGTGGCAGGTACGATAATGGGCTTGGATCACGAGGTGCAGAATTGACCTTCCTTCAAATAATTGGCATCATCCATTTTTCCAATTGACCTATGACCGAGCGCCTCTCATGGTCACACTGCATTCCTCAGACACACCTCAGGCAATCAAGTAGCGATCTTTGGTCACACTGGTGGTTGTAACTACATGCAAGGTTTACCTTCGTTTTTCTCTGATCTGACGAAAAAGTGAAAGTCAATGGAATTTTACGAAAATGATCGTAACGCCCAAAGGTAGGTTCTATCGATTTGAAGTGATTTTCAAACTTGAACGATGATAAGAAGCAGCAACGTTTATAATTTAGCCTGAGTCGATGATGTCGGCCTCCATGTTTTTATTGTATTACAAAACATACACCTTGAACAAGGTTGATGGTGGGTAAATTCAGGGTAATGGGATGGTGTAAATACTGAATTAATGCTAAAGAGGTTTTGTTGATGAAAGCTTCTTTTGGGTAACTCTTTAGAATAAGCCAGCAATGGCGTCCACGCTTGTTTTCTACGGAGCCTGTTACGGATAGTTTTAGGTTAGGTTAGGCTAGGTTAGGTTAGGTCAGAACTGGTCCCCTGGACACCCATTTGACCAAACCAAACCAAACCTAACCTAAAGCTATCCCTAACAGACTGAGTCAGGCTCCATAGAAAACAAGCGTGGCTGCCATTGCTGGCTTATTCCAAAGAGTTACCTTCTTTTGCTATACATGTAGTTGCCTGTGCCCTTCTTTTGCTTGAAGGCGGGCCTGTACATTGACCCCACACTCCCAAGTCAAAAGTCAAGTTGTAAGCCATAAATGCTGCACTCTTGGCATATGCAGGATGATACACTGTCTTATTTTTATATTTTCAATGGCCAGGGTGGTCAGCAAAAGTTGTGTAACAACCTGGAAAAGCCAGGAGAGTTGAACAATTCACATCTTTACAAGGTCGTTAACATAGTCATTTGATTAGGTCGTGCATAACCGCAGATCAGCTTTGTGCATCGCAAAAAGTAATCAATGTTGCATCTGCCATCATGGTTTCAAATCCGTTCTAATCCGTGTGTATTGGAGCAACTGGGAACAAGTTATTTAGGACATGTTGTAACGTGAACGCTTCCAGCTATGATTCCATCATAGCTATCCAGTGACGTTTTATTTTATGTAATCGCCCTTCCCATGGGCATCATAAATGGCATAAAGCCCACAAATAGCTGCAAGCCCTGCAACCACTTGGATGTTTCGGTGCAAAATCGAACATTAACTTCGATCTGTAAGACCTGTGATGCTGCAGCACTAATGAAACTATCGTGTTGCTGTGATGCAATTATGATCCGGATGTTTGATAATAGGGTTATAAAGGTTATAGACATTTGCTATCATCAAGTTTGAAATTACGATGGGGTTGTGTAACAAAATATTCAGTTAAGCACCTCTTGTATATGCACGCAATTAGGAATCTGACTAAACTAGAGTTTGCAGACAGGCGAGCATGGTGTGAATCCAGCTTCCTGTCTGCTACAGGCTGCTGACGGATATAACTTTTTGATTGCATTTATTTTCTTTTTTGTTTGAATGAATTTTCTGAATGATAATAAAAATGCTTGCTTCTGAGCGTAACGGCCGGAACAACATTAGTTTCACATGTCAAATAAAGACGATGATAATCGGAAGAAAGCTTGCAAAATTAATCAGTATTGCAAATGATTAGTGGATCATTTATCAGCACTCGTGTTATGTCATTTGTGGTACTTAGAATGCGGTACTTTATCAAATTATTAATTTCAACTTATCCATTTAATATCAACAATTATTACGTAAGGTATTTGGCTACTTTCCATGGTTATTACGGTATTTGCAAGGTGGTGATAGGACTGTTTATCTACAAACTTATATTTTCTTAGTAAGTTTGATTTTTTCATAAATGAATTTAATTTTTTGCGTATGTGATTGCTATAAATGGTTACATGGTCTCTCAACTGTTTAATATTTAGCCTTTTTATTTCATAAAAAAATTGACTGTTTTTAAATTCTTTGAATTTTACAACAAAATACCTATCACCTTATTTTGACTTTTCTGATGCCTGTATAGTCAATTTAGTTGGATGCATGATAAAGCAACGCATAAACGTCAGTTTAATCTTGTTATACAGTATGTGAATCCCATCAGGTAATTTTTTGCATCTAATTTATTTGCTTTAATGATATTTTGCATTTCTATTTTGCATGCAAGATCATTTGCATTTTCTCACAGCTAATAAGCCAGCAGTGGTTGCCTGGTGGCAAAGGGTAGCTCAATCAGAAACTACATTACAGGTTAAGTTAGGTCTGGTTAGGCACAAAGTCGCAAAAATCATAAAAGGATAAATTGCTGCAGATTGGAGAGGTGTCATTCTTGCACAACTAGACTGAAATATTTTGCATGCATCTTCACAAACATAAATGCACCTGAAGTGCATTGTGTTTAATGATGTGTGTTAATGCATTCTAGCGTTAATGTTAGGGGCATTAAGTGTGGCAACTCTAGCTATGCACGCTTTGCATCCATTTGCAAACTCAACATTTGTCTCCTGGCGCGCACTTGAGTCCTGGCTGAAAGTAAGTTCGCCACCCCTGGGGAAATCTCGAGTAAGGTCTTCGGTTCCTTCGCGGATTTCTCGCTGTAATCGAGTTCAAGGAATGCCACTTGCAGAGGTTTATTTTTCGCGACAGCTTCTTCGGCTTTCATTATCCCCATGATTGAACTAAGATCGATGCAAATATCTAATTATTCGCTCGGCGGATTTGCATATTTGCATATATGCATTGAACGACCCTGGGCACCTGTTGATCAATCAGAGGGTGATTGATTGTACAATCGCAGCCTGCGAAGGACTCTGATTACAAGTAGACAGATAATAACCTGGAATTACTTCCTTGGATGAAAAACCAGGGCTTGTAAAGGTGATTTTTTTTTTTATCCTTTACACTGTACCTCACATGAGCTGATGCTTTTCAATTTTAGTTGATGGGAATTTGATAAGGAGGCTCATTGGAGGTTGGGGATTTGCAACCTGCCACATACCTGTTCATGCATTTCGAGTTCTGGTTGAGCATGCAATCCAAACATTGAGTTTGTTGGACGTGGGTATTTTCTAAGTAAGTTGGCTTTTTTTTTTTTTTTTTTTTTGATAAATTCGTATATGTTGATAGTTTTTAC
Source organism: Cylindroiulus punctatus (assembly GCA_034695085.1). NCBI lineage: Eukaryota > Metazoa > Arthropoda > Diplopoda > Julida > Julidae > Cylindroiulus > Cylindroiulus punctatus. Next base: position 7,079 of record JAQFYZ010001812.1, read on the forward strand.
TACAAATTTCAAAATCTTTCCATTGGTCAGTACAGTATTTAGTAATTTTGATTCTTTATAAAAAGAATAGACTGTTTCTACAATTACAATACAATAATTCTTTGAATTTCTGAACAATTTGTATAACTATTTTGAGTTTTATCATTTTTTCAACTGACAGAACTCTTTTTTTAACTTTATATATGAAATTATTAGTTATTATATATGAAGTTAAGTTATTAGTATAAATGGTTTCTTAATCTTTGCACTGGTTAATATCTAGAATTTTAAATTCTTTATAAAACAATTACAGTCAACGAAAGAAATGACATCGTTTCCCTTGACTGGTATATTAGAATAATCTTTAATTTTCCTCAGTCAGATCTGACTCCGATCATACATCTGACTGTGGAAAATTAAAGAATAATCTAAAACAAATACAGGTTTTAAATTCTCGAATTTGTGAACAGTTTCTACCGCTTTATTTTGAGTTTACTGAATATGAATGCAATTAAATTAAATTGCATTCATTGGCGATGCTATATACATTTCATTTCCCACTCCACCAGCGATTTTTTTAATTTCAAATCTACTCCTGAATATTAACATGTCAAGCGTAGAGGATAGCTAAATCAGAAATTGCATTTTATGTTAGTGTTGATTGGGTTACTCAGATTATGCAAAAAAATAATAGTCGCATAAAAAAGTGACAATTTCTATAGATAGAGAGGTGTCATTCTTGTATACTAGACATGGAGGGTTGGAATATACAGATGTTCAATACACAGGTATCTTCATATGGAAATGAGTAAAGATTAACCAGCTTCCTAATTTGTATTTTTCACATGTACTTTCACAAATGGACAACCTTTGTCCTTTCACATTTGCCCCAGATATTATTGATTTATATTCTGATGTGCTGAAGTCATTGTTTCAGCAAAAGGCAGTCGAACTGCCCTTTCCATGTTTATTGAGTTTCTTTATACACCCCTGGGGGTGGTCATCTTCTTCTATTTGGCCTTAGGCCCTTGACGGCCAGGCCTTGCACAGAATAATCAGAACTGGATTTAGAAGATTCACGTATGGCAATTGTATTTCCTTCTAGTATAGTATAGTACTCTGAATTTACATCAAGATGAGGTGTATTTACTTTATCTAAGGAGATGATTTACATGTACGCATGAGATGGCTGGATATCCTGATGTTTTCAACAAAAAACGACAGTTTTTATTCATGCCAAAACACGGGTGAAATATTTTTCTGACAATATTCTCATAATTTAACTAATTGAGTTTTTTAATTTTGCGGATTCACAAATGGGCCACTAGGTGGCATGATGCGTCCAGTTAATAGTGCTCATATGACCTACCACTGCTTTTATTGTGTATTAGTGAAATTAAGAGAGTACAGATCACGATAATATATCAGCCAAAGTGGAGAGCATATTGCAAAATGTCCAAAAAGTACTCTAAAGCACCTCTATTGTGGCTTATTACGTTTTGTGCTGCTGAATGAAATTACCATTTAGGGTGCAGGGCCATCTTTTTTGGGAAACTTTTCTGCACTTTTACTTGAGAGAAATCTAATCGAACATGATATACATCATCATAGTGACTCTTAAACTGAAAAACTTGTAAATCAAAGGAATTTTATATATGATCAGGAAGACTAAGGGAATTTTTAAGCATCACAATTTTATTTTGTGTTGTTCACTATAATTCTGAAACATCCGCATACAATTATTGTAAAATAATCAATTCCATCAATTTAATTTCGCGCGGTACCATGTAATCAATAGTTATCCCATTTACAGTGTAAATTCTCATTGTGATAAGTTTTTAAATCCTTTTTCCAATTAAGCACTACATACCTTCCTTGACCTAAAGTTCTTTCGAATTGAATGCTAGAAATAGATAAAAATAAACTTAATCATTTACATTTTTTATCATAAATCTATTTTATCAAACAAATATCAAATAAAATTAGTATCACGATTTTATTTTTTGTTGTTCGTTATAAGTCTCGAAAATCAGCATAAATTGATTGGTTAAATAATCCATTCCATCTATTTAGTACTACGCAGTACCATGTAATCAACAATGATATGCCATTTCCAGTTTAAATTCTCATTGTGATAAGCTTTTAACTCCTTTTTTAAATATAGCACTACATATTTATCTTGAACTAAAGTTCATACGAAGTGAAATAGCAATAGATAAAAATAAGACTTAAATCATTTACATTTTTTATCAGAAACAACATGTAAAAAATGTATTAAAATTTCAGGCAATTCTGTTTTTGAGAAATAGCAGTCGCCACGATATCCTCTAATCGTTGCTGTTGAGGAAATAACTTGAAATAAATTTCAGATTCACTGTCGGTAATGAAATATCGCAAATCACTTTGCAATTTTCGTTCGGGGCCCATTCATGACCATCTGCTCCTTACAAATAGCATCAAAGGGATTTAATGATAGCCTTGCTGCCCCATATAATTACAACACATCCGACCAGTTTGATGTTATTTATGCGCCATTAATTAACGTTTAATGCTGATGCTGCAAATGAAGCTTCTTTTCATTGGCAGTGGACTGTTTGAGCCCATTTGGCAATAAACGAACAAGAAAAAATTCGACTAAGTTATTTTGGGCAAATATTTCAAATTATATGCTGAATATACAATCAAGTCGCATCATTTCCCAGAATTATTTTCATGTTTGGTGAAACGAGAGTCATGATATCGAGTTGCAGCAACTGCATTGAGCTGTTTTGCTGTTACTTATCTATAATTAATGACAAATCAATATTCCTTATCGGTGCTTTCTCATTACAACTCCATTGCTCTTGCCATCAATAGTAATCTTCATCAGCATGGGCATAGCTACAGACAATTTCAAGTCTTTTAGAAATGGCTTAATGTCTTAGGCTAATTTTTTATAACATTTAAGGTTTTTTATCCAGCTCGATAAATTAGCTTTTTTTATAAACCAGCTTGTCGAAGTTATTGTAGCTGGATTACGTCGTGTAACTTATAGGCTCGATGGGAGGTCCAGGTTTCTCCTTCAAATTTTCTTGTACTTCTTAAATCGCATTAGACACATTTAAGTAGCCTTTAAGCTCTACTTAGGTTAAATTTAAGCTTGGCTGAATTCCCTGTTTGATTGTGGTTTCAGTGCTCCCATTTTCTTTCTTCTAAAGTGGTATTTGTTGGAGAATGGCTCTCGATATAAATTTTGATCCTGTTTATCACCCCATGCGAGCAGAGAATCACTAATCCTGATTAAGTTTGACCAGTACTTAACTTGGGCAAACTGTTTGTTCGTGTCGAAAACACATTTACGCTCGTTTAGGAAGTTATTGTTTGATCTGAAAAAGATTTTTGGAGGAGGATATTACAATGATAGATTGTTAGACATTTTCTCACGTTGATCAATATGATATTTACGTAAAAATTACTCTAGAGCCCTCATAGATACACAACATGTATGGGAATGTGGGCTTCTCCTAACGGCTCGTAGGTAATTTAATGGAACACATTTCCTAGATGTCGCTAAAATCATCGCGTTTTTGGCTTTTTGCACTCGTATTAGGGTGCATTTTCACTTGCAATAAGAAAAAACAAGGAAAAGAAGGGTGTAATTTCCACATTTCTTGAAAAAACTTTTAAAGTGGAAAAACAAAACTTGTGCTAAAATGTTCGGGTTTTTGACTTTTGCTTCTCCTCTCTGTCAATATTTTGCAGATCAGGACAAAAAACAGCGAAAACTGTGCTCAAATTTCCATAATTTGAGGAATATGCTAAATATTGCAGGCTTGCTTTTGCTGGTAACATCCCCAAAATGTCGCTAAATTCATCGCGTTTTTGGCTATTTGCACTCGTATTTGGGTGCATTTTCACTTGCAATAAGAAAAAAAACAACGAAAGGCATGGTGTAATTTCCACCATTTCTTGGAAAAAAAAAACTAAAGCTGTAGTCCATGCAAAGTAGGAGAGATGTTACATTGACAGTAAATGTGGTCCAACACCATAAAGATGCATGTTTTTAGTTATTGTGTCCACTCATATCTGGTCAAAGGCCGTTATGGCGAGACATTTATGGCTGTAAGATGGCCGCCATAAATCGAAAAACCGTGTAGAAAGGAATGGATGTATTGCTGTCTGACTTCGTACTTTGTATTTAGTGATGAATCCTTTTATGTCCAATCACTTGTAGTTGCAAGTGTTTGATAATCTTGTGGACAACTGAATCCAATGTTTGACTACAGTTACTTTCCCAGAATTTCTTTTCTGGCTCTGAACTCACGTGATTGGTTTCGACCATAACGACTCGACACGAGTAAAAAACGAATTATCAAAATTTTATGTTCGCTGTTCAATTGGATTTGCTGCATTTGCAAGAAGTGTTGTTATTTTGCTCGGCTTGGATTTGAATGGCACGGTGGTACTTAGTCTCGGTCTCACAATGACACAAATGACACGATTTTATTTTTCCTCTTCATTCTCCCAAAGTGGGTTTCTTCGGAACAAAACACGTTTTAATATGTTCGGCGCATGCGCCCTGCCCAATTCAATTGCCTTATTCAACACAGAAATGCGCAAATGTCACTGCATTTTTGTCAACTGCTATCAGCACTTTTTGGAAAAGACATTACTCAGTGGCCTTGGAACACATTGCTTTTGTTTTCTTTTTCTCTTGCTGTGAATTTCACTGATGCAGCCACAACTACAAACATTTCATGGAGGTCATTATCTCTACCTCGTGTTGCAGCTGCCACTTTGCATATTTTTTTGAATAGTTAATAACTTTCGTGGTGTAGCCATTTGCACCCTAGATGCTAGGCTGTAGCAATGCATCGTTGAAGAGCTAGCAGAAATAATGGATTTTAGAAACCTTTTAAATTTCAAAACACCACAAATTTAGTAATGGTTTTACTACATATATGCATTTAATAATGCATACAATACCATAGTCAGAAAATTCGTTGAAAATATTGTTCAGGAATTTGGATAAGAGGGCTATTCGGATGTGCTACGGTATATTCCCTGCTGATGCACTACTCCGCCAATAGCACAGTGAGGAGAGTGACTTAATTGATACTTGATTACGTGTGGATGCAGCTGTATCAGAAATTACATTTTTAGGCGAGATTAATTTGTGTTGGGATTAACACTTTCAAATAAGGAAAAGAATAAATTGCCAAGTTGATTGTTACAGCTAAGCTAGTATACATACATGTATTTTGTGACTATATCGTGGTACTGTATATCACAATTTAAAACAAAATAAAATCAAGATTGCCAAAAATGATTCATCTTACGTATATTAATAATTTCAAAATATTTTAGATATTTGATGAAAAAGGATGGATTACACTCATGTTTCTATAGAGGAAATGACGCGCAAGCAAATTTTTTTTGATAAACTTTAGTATATACATGTACGTGTATATACGCTATTAATGCTCAGAAAAATTATTTGAACAGTTATATCAACTAGTATGGATTTAGAGGATTTCTCACATGAAATTTGAATAAATATTGACAACGATGCGGAAGCGCAATAAGCGACATATTTGGAAAACTACATGTAGATCACAAATTATTTAAATATTGACATTGTAGTTTACGAAGAGGGTAATGTTAAAATTAGAGGTTGTCATAGAATTGGGGCTCGTAACGTGGATACAATTTTCAGCGAATTTATCACGTTTGCCATTTTGCAGACTTTTGCATTGAACATGCAAAAATGCAGGAACAAGATTTTTCAATTATTGACATTTGAAAAATGGAGCATTATTGGTAAACTTAATTTTTAATGTTGTTTTCAATACTACTAGTTTTTAATGCTACTTCCCTGGTACACCGACTTTACGTGGAAAAAAGTATTACAATACTGAAGTTGTATGTTAGGAAATGCACGAAATAAAATGATAGTGGATGAAGGTCAGCAATGTGCAGCTAATGGAATCACGATGACATTGTTGTACATGTATCACGATCCTGCGAGTTCAATTAACTGAACAAATATAATCACAATACGATTGATTGTATTGCATTCACCTAATTATCTGATATGGTCGGGGAACGAAGTTCCTCATGTAATCAGCAAAACCGAAGAAAAGGATGGTGCAAAGAGTCTTCCTTTTACACCAGTTTGGTGCACAGCAGTGAACCGAAGTGAAGTTTAGTAATCAATACAACTCATGAGACAACATTGCATAGTCTAATAGTGTTGTTGTCGTGCATAATTAAAGGCTTCACATTCAATTCAATTTTATTTAATACACCCACAGTCAGCACCTGAGATGCCATATGGTGAGGGTGTACAGATATCCCAGCAAAAAATATTCCGCAAATATTCAAATAAATTGCAATTATTTCGCCATAAATGTGAAAAAGTGCCATTAATGGCAAAATAATTGCAATTTATTTGAATATTTTCGGAAATTTTTTTGCTGGGATGTTACATACAAAAATGACGAAAAATGATAATGTATTTAAAGAATGGGCAGTGAAGTTGCAGCAAATGAAATATATTGTGTCATTAACCATTTTATTTCGTGCATATCCCAACATACAACTTCAGTAAAAAGCAAGTTTACCAATAATGCTACATTTTACAAATATCAATAATTTCAAAATTTGTTCCTTAGTAATCTTCAAAATGGCAAAAATGATAAATTAAAGCTAAAAACATTGTAGCCACGTTACGACCCCCAATTATATGACAAGACCTACTTTGAATTATACAGTACATTGTAAATTGACAGTGTACTATTGTTTACTTTTTCTTTTAGAGTTTCAATCTCGTGAATTTTTTTAATATGATGCATAAAACTGACTTGCTTTCAAAATGCAAGCAGGTTTAATTTAATGTTGCTCAGGGATTTTCCAGACCGTTGTTTTCGCATTTTCCATAAATTTCTCGTTTATAGGCGCTAACGTCTCACCATAGCAAGGTCTATAAGCAGTTACACATTATTTCTTGGCTTTTGCTATGGCGTCTATAATCATTTGCAGAATTGCATGCAACTGAAATGAATAGTGCATTAGATGACTGTCTGCAAGACTCATCAGTGGTACAAGGACATGCATCGACACAGTATCTAAAATTTGGTTCTGTCCTAATGCTGCTTAAATTTGCATGACCCAAGGGTCGTGTTAATTCCTACGTGATTTCGCATCATTAAATGAAAATAAAGTTCAGCATCGCTAAAATGCCTGCTTGACTACTAATGACACTAAGTGATCACGATTCAGTTATTCTTTCTACAGTGCATAATCATTTTTCGGCAGCGAAACAAACAGCCAGTTTTAATTAGTCCTAAAATTTCCCTGCAAGCTGACGTTAAACTTTAATTTTACATTATGCTGAAAAGGAAAACTTAAGGAATTTCAAGATTTTGTTACCTAAACGTTTTTTAAACCAGGTGAATAAAAAGATGACAAACACACAATGTTTATTAAACAATGAGCAATAAATATAGCACTTTTACATTGGCATATGTCATATTTAAATGTTCAGGAAAACATTTTAAATCAGGAAATATCAGGGAAAAGTCAGGGAAGTTGAAAATTAATTTTCTGGGGGGACCTGGATGCCAGCTGGCTTACGTGGCCTACTCTGCTAGGTCCTGGTATACCTTTGATCTCATGCACAATATTTGAAAAATAATTCGTTGTTTAAAAAAAAGCTGCAGAACTGCACCGTGGATGCATAGTATAAGTGAACAGTTTAGCATTTAAACAGCCAAATTTTGTTCAACGCTGCCTTCTCGTGCATGTCTTATTGAAGAGTTTTTGCATGATATTGGATCCAAAAATAATATTCATCTGAATCTCATCGAACACACGCTAAGAGGCCCCCAACGATGCGGAAATCGGAATCAGCTGAGCTTTTGTGTCAAGAAAGATCTTTGCACAAACACGTCATGATTTATGTCCGGTTTCATGCACAGGCTTTTATGAAATTCTGTCGGAGCGAGATGATTTGAATCCTGCACATTACTCTTAATAAATGATGGTCGGCCATTACCGGAGTAAGGGAAGCAGCCGGAAATGGAAGTGAAGCCCAACTAAATATGGAATATACAACTTCATATGCATGTATTTTCAAAATTCGTACGCAGTTTTGCATACTGTAGGAGCGAAAGTTCAGCGAAAGGTTGACATACAGGTCAGAAACTATGTCTGAGTGTAATTTGGCTGACATTAAGAAGTATTAGTTTCGTTGCATGAGATGACAATGTCGAGGATTATAGTTCCATTAACTTCTATGTAAATATTTAAAATACCTAATGTTAAAAGCTTAAATTATTAAGCGGAAAACATTGATGATACATCGATTTCTTTTACTACAATATAAATAGCTTTATTTAAAAATAGTTTGGTCTGAAGTTCATGTTGGAACTTGTATGGGTCAAGTAGTTAATACATGTAATGAATTGGTTGCAAATAATGAGTACAAAATAATATGTTAGTACAAAATATGGGTACAAAAAGTACAAAATAATATCCGAGTACAAAGTGTGTTTACAATGATTATATAAAATCAAATAACGAGAAAGCAATCACATTTTGTTATTTTCTTACAAGAACATTAGGATTGAAAAGTTGCTGCTAAGGACAAGCTAGTAAAGTTCAGCAGAACCCCTAAACTGTTATATTATCCACATGGGACATGTAATCTCCACTTTCTTTTGAGCTCTCTAATCTTGTTTATCAGTAACATTTCATCAGGTTATTCGTTAAATAATGCAGATATTATAAACTGTCTAACCTTTTTTCCATACTCATTATCAGCAAACGGAATGCTATATCTGTAAGTCGATTTTCTTAACGTGTTTACTTATTCCTTCAACACTATTTTATAGCAAGTGCTATAGAAGTTGTTATACATGATTATGGAATCCCTCAACTGTTTTATATTTAATAATTTTAATTCTCTGAAAAAATCTGCTTATTTCAGATAAGATTAGAGGGCTCAAGAGGAGAGCCATCGAGACAACCAAGAGTTTTGACTTGATGGGTCACAGAAAAAAACCTATAACAATTTGCAAGTGCCCATCATTGCATTTTAAGTTAGGACAGGATTAAAAGAGGAAATCAAAGTTGTTGAATTCGATGGTTGTTGAATTTTTTTCTAATTTTGATCATGGCTAATAAGCTGGCTGTTGAGCATCTAAATAAATTATGATTTATGTTATTTTAAGTTTGGATTTGGTGAAGACGAAAATTGCGGCATGTGTTATCTCTAATATAATGTATAGATATAGTCCAGAATATTCTCTACTTACAGGCTCCACAAAAAAGTTTGTTATAAAACGATATGTCTAGTATGCGCTAATGACACCTGTCAAATCTGCATTAAATGTATCGTTTATGTACATGTATACATTTATTTTCTATGCAACTTAACCAAACCTATGTAATTTCTTATTTAGCTGCCTTTAACCACCAGGCACCAGGCAATCACTGCCAGCTTAGGGCCCTTAGTCTAACCAGTTTTAATCATAGTCTATTGCGACTGTTAACATGTTTTAATCAACTATTCCTACAAATAGTGCTTTTGGGCTATACACTTTATTTTGTGCATAATCGTTCTGGGCATAATGTTTGCCGTAATATTCTGTCAAGTTTACAAATGGAGGGATTTACCCTCGTGCAATCCTTGTATTAATTTGGGATTTTGAAGGGCTTAATCAACACGTAATATTGCAAATACAAAGCCTTAAAACGTAAAACATCTATTCCACATGCTGGTATTTAATGATGCGAAATACAATAATATCTAGCCTAGCATTTACTCGACTTGCTACGTTAGCAATTATTTGACATTCACGTTGGTGGAACGTATAATTAATAAGCCGAAATTTCGAGAAAAAATGTTTTGTGGTTAATAAAATGTCAGGGTTCATCGTTGGCACGACAAACGTCGTAAGAATCTTCAAAGAATTTAATTTTAGATCTTATTTCGAAATTGGCCATTAGAAATCTGCATAATGTATAATTGGCATTTCATAGCTGGAATGCTAGCTTTGACTCTTTGATTTTCTCATTTCAGTTGATTCGCACATTCATTCTGATCGAAAGGGGTCGTGCATGTGGACGAACATATTTACCACGAGATTTGACATGAGAAAATAGGCTTTAACGAACAGTTTTCATTACGAGGTAAGGTGTCGCACATTATACATTTTATTGCAGACACGAACGTTTAGTCAAACTTTTGTTTTTTAAAAATTTCGTTGTGCTGCGCTGTCAGCCTAAAGAATTTGAACCTCAAATAATCTCTACCAGTATATGTTTATTCAGAAGTTAAACATCTTTAGAAATGTCAATTAATGTCAGTGTTTTGCGACGGCTTTTTTTTTGGCCCAAAATCATTCTTTTTGCAATTAGTTTACACTCAGGTATTCAGGTTTCTGTCTAGATACAAGACTGCAAAGGTGGCAAACTATGCTGAAATTGCATAATTTTAACGTTACGTACAATGATTATATTATATCATTTAGCATTTTCTTAAAAAAATTCACGCCTTTGCTGAACCGCAAAGATTATGTCGTTATGTTTGTTAATCAAACTCTGTGAAAATTGAAATTTTGTATATAATTAACCTCACTACGTTTTGAGTTTTGGGCTTTTTGAACTCGTATTTGGTAACATTTTTATTTCCCAATACGAAAAAACCGAAAACGATGTTGGTATTTTTAACTTTTTGAAAAAACAAGAAAAACAAAGGCGGGGTAAAGATAGAGAGGAACTTCATCCTGGGCCGTGACTGGTGATTTAAAACTTTTATTCAATTTTCTCAATCAGATAATACCGCTTTGGCACAACGTTTCGGCTATTCTAAAGCCTTCATCAGGTGCTATTTGTATTAAATAAGGATTACATTGGTATTGATAACAAAAAACATATTTTGGCGTGAGCCAAAAAAAGCGGGGTAAAGATCAGGGTTTTTTAGTGATTTCCTCGCTTAACTTTCCCCAAGAATTGACCAAAGAATTGACAAGATTGTGCAATTCCCACCATTTCTTTAAAAAACTTTTTTGTTTTTTGAAGGGAAAAATTAAAATGTTGTAAAATTCCTTTTAAATATGGGATGGTAGAGATTATGTGCAAACGCTCTTAAGCAAAAGCGCTGTAATTTCCAATTCTCAATATTCAGTTTACGACACTGTGCTTTCAGGATATATAGCGCCACCATACGGCGTAAAACCCCTGAATGCACTAAAGTGCATTTATAGTACGCTTATATAGTGACGCTTTATAGTAAGATGTTTTCCGCTTTTATTTTAGCTGTTTGATTTTAAACTTTACATAAGCGGAGACGACACAGCCAATTTGCTCGAAATTTCGGCACAACGCGTTTTCGGGGACTGAACCCCTTCTTAAACAATAAATTACCTATAAAAATTTACAAGAATATGTTCGACTGTCTCCTTCCAATGAAACGGTGGAGGCGAGTCAAAACAAACAAGAAATCGTATAAAATATCAAAAGGATGTGCATCCAGTTTAGAAAAAAACTGTTTCCAGTTTTAGAACAAAAACGGTGCTGCAAATCCTGCAATGTATAGACTTGATTTTGCTCGTAAAAGGCCCTAGATTCGCTAAAATCATCGCGTTTTTTTGGCTTTTTGCACTCGTATTTGGGTGCATTTTCACTTGCAATAAAAAAAAACAACGAAAGAATAGTGTGATTTTCACCATTTCTTGAAAAAACGTTTGCTTATTTGCTGCCTTTGCTAATTAAAATAGAAAAACAACAATGTGGTAAAATGTTCGGGATTTCGCCTTTTCCTACTCGTCTCTGTCTATATTATAAAAATCAGCTGGAAAAACAGCGAAAAGGCTGCTCAAATTCCCACAATTTGCAGAAATCTGCGAAATTTGTCAGATTTTTGGGCCTCAATTTTTGTACGTTCTTCGACTTGATTTTGCCCGTAAAGCCCCTAGATTCGCTAAAAATCATCGCGTTTTTGGCGTTTTGCACTCGTATTAGGGTGCACTTTCACTTGCAATAAGAAAAAACCACGAAAAAAATGGTGTAATTTCCGAAAAAAACACAAAGACTATATATACCCTTGAAGTTTTAGAAGTGGAAAAACAAAAATTGTGCTAAAATGTTCGGGTTTTCGGCTTTTCCTACTCGTCTCTGTCTATATTGTGGTGATCAACACGAAAAACAGCGAAAAGTGTGTTCAAATTCCCACAATTCGAAGAAATCTGCATGAATGGTCAAGATTTTTGAGCTCCAATTTTGGTCGTACTTTTACTTGTTTTGCTCGTAAAACCACCTAGATTCGCTAAAATCATTAGGTTTTTGGCGTTTTGCACTCGTATTTGGGTGCACTTTCACTTGCAATAATGAAAAACCAGAAAAAGAATGGTGTGATTTCCTACAAATACACAAAGGCTTTACCCATGGCGTTTTTAAAAGTGTAAAAACAAAAATGTTGCTAAAATGTTCGGGTTTTCTGCTTTTCCTACTCGTCTCTGTCTATCTATTGCAGATCAGCACGAAAAACAGCGAAAATTCTGCTCAAATTCTCACAATTTGAAGAAATCTGCAAAAATGGTCAAGATTTTTGAGCTGCAATTTTTGTCGTACTTCCAATTAATTTTGCTCGTAAAAGCCCCTAGATTCGCTAAAATCATTAGGTTTTTGGCGTTTTGCACTCGTATGTTGGTGCACTTTCACTTGCAATAAGGAAAAACCAGAAAAAGAATGGTGTAATTTCCTACAAATACACAAAGGCTATACCCATGGCGTTTTTAAAAGTGTAAAAACAAAAATGTTGCTAAAATGTTCGGGTTTTCTGCTTTTCCTACTCGTCTCTGTCTATCTATTGCAGATCAGCACGAAAAACAGCGAAAATTCTGCTCAAATTCTCACAATTTGAAGAAATCTGCAAAAATGGTCAAGATTTTTGAGCTGCAATTTTTGTCGTACTTCCAATTAATTTTGCTCGTAAAAGCCCCTAGATTCGCTAAAATCATTAGGTTTTTGGAGTTTTGCACTCAAATTTGGGTGCACTTTCAGTTGCAATAAAAAAAAAACACGAAAAGAATGGTGTAATTTCCACAATTTCTGGGGAAAAAACCACAACTTTAGGGGTTTTACAAGTGGAAAAGCTAAAATGGTGCTATAATTATGATTATCAACTCATGGTGCTATAATGTTTGGGTTTTTTGCTTTTCTGCTTTTCCTACTCGTCTCTGTCTATATATAGCAGATCCGCACGAAAAACAGCGAAAAGTCTGCTCAACTTCCCACAATTTGCAGAAATCTGCCCTACATGTAGATTGGCTAAAATCATGGCGTTTAACAGTCGATTGTAATGCCATCTGTAAGGCAATCTCAAACAATAATCTTGAAATTTTAAAAACATTGTAAACCCCGTTTTACGATAAATACATTATAATTGGCTATTTTAAATTGCGATCCAATTCAGAATTTTTCGCTGGATTGCTGCAAACGACAAGATCCGAAATGTTAGAATTACAGTGCACTTACTCGTAAC
>JAQFYZ010001813.1:0-20577 GCA_034695085.1 Cylindroiulus punctatus
CCAAAGGATAGCCTTAAGCTACGAGAAATTCAATTTGACAATGAAGGAATTGGTGTCCGCCACAACACGGTGGTACCCTTTGAACTTAACTCGGGTTAATGGACTAGACCCCGCTATCACAAGGTACTAAAAATACTGACAGTAGGGTACTGAGTTGAATTGAATTGAATTGAACCTGGAAAGGTCACGGAAATTTACTTCGGGACTTCACCAGACACACTGCGTACGGTCGTTGAATACCCCTTAGAAAAAATCGAGTAATTCACATATTATTTCTTTTCGGCAGATGCTCAAGAAGACCTCAAGTACAAGAACGTGCTGGTGCAGCTGTTCACCAACGAGGCCCTCTCGTGCTTCTTCGTCATCCTGCAGGTGAGGCTTTTTCTTCCCCGTTGTAATGTATGCAGTTGATTTGAATTGGATCGAAGGTCTTTTTAATCGTGACTGTTAATTCACCAGAAAATCTGCGACGCTCACGAGTACCCGACGCTGCACGCCTCGTCCCTGGTGGGCCACAAGGGCGCCCTGATGATCGCCGTGGTGAAGCCGGTGGTGTCCATGGTGATGCACATCGTCTCCTACCTGATCGGCTGCCGCAACAACGAGTTCAAAGACACGACGTGCCTGCCCACCCTGGTGCGCCTGCACGCCCTCATGTCCAGCTTCCCGGTATCGTCCTCCCAGACGCTGCCCATACAGAAGGTGAGCCTTGAAATTTTGGCCGTGGCACTTATTTAATTAATTATGAAAAATAATAGAGGTTTTGAAACTCATTGTTTATCAATAATATAAAACTTATATTAAACTGTTGATAGTTTATTCTTCGCGGTCAAGTTACTACTACAAATACTTGCACAACGTTTCGCTAAATTTATAACTTCTTCAGGTGCTATTAATAACAATAAACAAATGGGGAAATTAAGAAAACAACAAATACTTGCACAACGTTTCGCTAAATTTGCTATTAATAACAGTGAACAAATGGGGAAATTAAGAAAACAATCTACGCGAAATAAAAGAATATCATCCTCACATGGACAAAGCAAAAACACAAACATAAGGAAATTAATTGCTTTGTGTTATAATTATCCATGTGGTAATTGTTTCATGTTAGGAGATCAATTCTGCTGAGCGAAAGGGAATTCGTATTGGCCATCTTCTCTGTGACTTGTAGTTTCACAAATGTTCCATTTCTTCTCAAATTCACTCTTGTTTTGCAGAACCACGCTCTGCTACCAATTGTTATAATTATCCATGTTTGATAACTTGAAACAAACTGTTTTATTCGTCAAACTCAGGAGCTCACATAATACGCATCCATCTTTGCAATCCGAAATTATTCAACTGAACATTCTTAGTTCTAACAGCAGAACTTCGTTTTCAAATTTAAACATCAGCATGCATCCCATGCATATGCAATCTAAATATGTGCATGCAATCAATCCAATTTTTAAATCTAACACTTTGTCCACGTTAGGTTGATATTCTTTTATTTCGCGTAGATTGTTTTCTTAATTTCCCCATATGTTCATTGTTATTAATAGCACCTGAAGAAGCTATACATTTAGCGAAACGTTGTGCAAGTATCTGTAGTAGTAACTTGACCGCGAAGAATAAAATATCAACAGTTCAAAACACACCGGTCACTGAGAGCCCAAGAATGTTCCTCTCTTAAAACTTATATTAGTTATTGTTTTTTTGTTCTGGGTATTATATTATATTTTATAGAATACGGCCATTTTCATTCCAGATCCAGAGCGACATCATCGACACGCTGCTGGCCTTCACCCAGCCCGTCCTGGGCGCGGCTGAGTCGGAGGAAGGTAAGCCGCTAACTGCCAATTACACAAACTGCAAAAGTCACTGAATTTCCATAAGGGTCATCAATCTGACATATGCATAGCCTTCATGGAAATTTTCCCTTTGGTTCACTGGATGTTTGAGTGCTGCAGATTTATCTTGCGCTTCGATGTACCGATTTTTCGTCGTGAATACGTGCAATGTTGAATTTACGAAAATTATGTAAATTACTAATATGTGTAAAAATTCTCAATTCGTTATCCAGTTTCACAAAGAAGTGCGTTATTGTGTGACAAAAAATCTGTCATTTTTGATCTCGATGCAAATTTCACTCAAATCACTCAATATTTTCCCCCGTTCCCGATAGCCCTCAACGAGAGCCTGTGGACGAAGATGCTGCAGGAGATCTTCAAGATCACGCTGAAGACGCCGAACATGTTCGTCACGGGGCTGACCATCCTGTCGGAGCTGCTGCCGCTGCCGCTGCCCATCCACTCGCAGGAGGTGCGGGAGGTCGCCGTGCGGAACTTATTACGCTTTCACCGCGGATCTCTCTAAATCTCGTGTTTTTCATCTTAGCCGCTGAGCGTCGAGGAGGTGACCAAAGCGGTGAACTACCGCAAGCTGTGGAGCGCACACCTTCACTGCCTCGGATCGTACATCCAGAACGTCATCGTGGCCTTCGGAGGTACGCGCCATTTCTTTGCAGTCGCATTGATTCACGGTAACGTGTCACGGATTTCTTTTCTCGATTACAGGATGCGGAGATCAGATCCTGCAGCAGCTGGTCCGCCGCGTGTGCATCCAGCTGGCGGACTTGTCCGCCCCGACCTCGCTCGTCGTCGTGCGGTAAGCGAACTCCGGAAGCTTCTTCATTTTGCTTTCTATTTCTCCTTCTCTTTTTTGCTGTTTTGGTAAAATAATGTTCGTGCTTGGATTGCGTGACGTTCTGATTCTGAAGCATTTCATTATTTCGTTTCACTGATTTTTTTTGTTTTCCACAATTGTTTTGCGCGTTTCATTTTCCATACTTTTTTATGTAACATGTGCCTTTCTGGTAATTTTAATGTTGAAAAATATAAAAACAGCAGTATTTTAACATAGTCAGGATTGCGACCAAGTCCTAAAAGTCCTAAAAAAGTACTAAAAAAAAATAAAAAGTCCTAAATACGCCCCACAACAACTGAAGAATTATTACAGAGAGTCAGGGAAAAACTTGCTAGAAATTGAAGCCGCAGGTTGGCTAATTCCAAACTCGCTCATTGTCTCAATATTTATGTCAATTTCGGCTTCATCGGTCATTATAATATGCCGGCGGAAAAAAGTACTTTATTGTCCGGCAAAATACTTATTGTTTTGGCTTTAATTATCTGGCTGCCGCTTGCATGTTTTAATAAATTTTCATCGAAATTTATCCTGCGATAATTGAGAATTACAGAGAATTTTGGTAATTATTTTGTATTAGCAAAAAATTTCTTAGATTTCTAGCAAATTTAGCGACTATTCTGAAACAGTTTTCTAGGGGTTGGGGACAAAAAGCATCAATTATTAAACATTTACTGTTTCAAAACTCATTTTTAAAATAGTTTTGAAAAGGTATGAAAATGATTTATAATTTCATAAATGTAGCTACTGTAAAAGGCAGACAGTTTTGTTTTGAGTTTTAGCAAAAAATCGTAGCGTTGAACATCACTCATATTTGTGAAAAAATAAATTTTACAAATAAATTTTACGAGGACATTAAAAAAACATTTTGCGTGACAAATTTGTATATTCTGGAAAATGTATCTGTGTAAATTTCATAAAAATGAGTTTTGTGTAATTACTATCTGTTATATAATATGTTAAATTTACATCAAATTTAGCAACTATTCTAAGCAGATATTATTGGTCAAAATATTGGATCTCAGAATTCGGTCGCCACCCTGCATAGTAGTCGGACATGATGTGAACTGTGAAACCCATAAAAAAATGTGAAATTTCCCTATTGAACTAAATTGAGTTCTCCCAGCAAGCGCTTTGACTCCGCGTGGGTCAAACCTCGTCTAATTTTTCTCCGTTGCTCCGCAGCGGTCTTATCGATGCCATCTTGGACGGACTGAACGATGAGGTCGTGAAGGACGTTACGCAGCTCAACCACCTGACTCGGCTGCTGAACCTGCTGTCGTTCTCGGTGTCGCACGCCTGCATCAAGATCCCGCTGCTCTACGTCATGAAGGGAGTGTAAGTGTCCAGAGTGTCAGAAAACTTCGAGACGCAATGGAATCCGAACTGAATGACGTCGGTCAAATTAAGTCGCACTAATTGTCGGTGCTCTCAGCACAAGGACGACTATATTCTTTGTGCTGCGATCAACGTTCAGAATGTCAATGTCAGAATGACGTATTGCGTTTAGATTCAGGTTAGGGTTTCGTGTTTTCTGACACTCTCTACTCTCGGGGAAGTGGGACCCGGAATGATGGGGTGTCTCGGGGAATTCTGCGGACGCGGAGGAATTTTTGGGCATTTGAGAAAATCTTAGGGCAAATTGAGAAATTCTCGGGCATCCGTGTCACATTGTTGGGTGGTTGGAGGAGCTACGGGACATCTCGAGGAATGCTGCGGCATTTTGTGAAAATTCAAATTCCCGGACTCACGGACATATCGAGGAACTGGGGCTTCCTCGGGAACTCTTGCGCACATTAAGAAATTGTTACCGCATCAGTGCCGCGTTCTCGACTCCTCGAGAAGTTACGGAACATCTTGGGAAAATTCTGGAGCATGTCGGGAAACTGTGGGGTATCTCGCTATCATTCTGAAGGCATCGTACATGCAGGGTTCATATGCACCTGGAAAGTCAGGGAAAGTCAGGGAAGGGCAAAATGGTCTTCTCTAGGGAGGTTCATGGTCAGGGGGGATAACTGCAGTAAAAACCATTTTTTTTTCAAAAAATTCGCGAAAATTGGTTACTTTTTATGCAAAATTATTCAAAAACAGGTTCACTTTTTTGCATTTTTTTTGAAATTTTTTTTCAAAATTGGTCATTTGTTTCCATTTGTTTGCAAAAAAATTTTAAATACCATTTTATCTGTTTGCAAAATTTTGGCAAAAACCGGTTCACTTTTTTGCATTTTTTTTTGTAAATTTTTTTTATTTGTTTGCAAAAAAAATTGCAAATACCAGTTCATCTGTTTGCAAAATTTTGGCAAAAACCGGTTCGCTTTTTTGCATTTTTTTTGAAATTTTTTTCCAAAATCGGTCAATTTTTTCCATTTATTTGCAAAAAAATTGCAGGTATTGTGATTATTCCATCTCATAGTTTACGAGTAATTTTACATTATACATGTGAAAAGTCTAAAAAACAGCCTGTATTTTTACACAATTTTTAAGTCAGGGAAATTTACTTGGGTTGGTCAGGGAAAGTCAGGGAAATTTACTTGGGTTGGTTAGGGAAAGTCAGGGAAATGATTTTGTAAATTTGAGTATGAACCCTGATGGAACATCGTTTTTCTTTCAGAACCAAGATCGACAAGAAGTACGCCGAGTTTCTGCCGAAGATGGCCTCCGTGCTGAGCTCGTTCCCGCCGCAGCTGCCGTCGGACAAGCAGTCGAACTCTCAGCAGATGCAGGAATGCATCATGGTGAACATCATCTCCAACTGATCTAATTTTCATTTATTTATTTATTTATTCATTTATTCATTTTTGTTTCTAGTCTATTTTCCAGTCTCTTTGCGACACCGAGATCACCCTGATGTCGGGCGAGCCGCAGTCGATGCAGTCGGAACAGGTAGGACCGATCTACGATCCTTCCCGAGTATGATGCGATTATTTCCGCGTACTAATTTCTGTCTCGCAACAATCCGGCAGCTGGCCAACTGCCTGCCGTCCAAGGACCACCTGAGCATCATCTGCTCGACGCTGTGGGAGCACCTGTCCAACGGGTCCCCGGGCATCCCGTCTTTCCTGATCGCGCTGCGGACCCTCGTGATGCTCACCGAGCACGACTACGGATTCTACCACCTGAAAATGTGAGTGTTCGCTGTTTACGTTCATTGCGGTGATTCAAATTCAAGTCTCTTACCCAGGGATTCCCCACTGACATGAATATCCTGGAAATGTCAGGGAAAAATTGATTTCAATTCAATTCAATTGAAATCGTACTGTAAAATTGACAGTAAAAAATGTCAGGAAAAATTGATTTACTGTAAAAAATGTCAGAGAAAATTGATTTTCTACTGTAAAAAATGTCAGAGAAAATTGATTTTCTACTGTAAAAAATGTCAGAGAAAATTGATTTACTGTAAAAAATGTCAGGAAAAATTGATTTTTTACTATAAAAATGTTAGGGAAAATTGATTTACTGTAAAAAATGCCAGGAAAACTTGATTTACTGTAAAAAATGTAAGAAAAAATTGATTTTTTACTGTAAAAAATGTAAGAGAAAATTGATTTACTGTAAAAAATGTCAGGAAAAATTGATTTACTTCAAAAAAATGTCAGGAAAAATTGATTTACTGTAAAAAATGTGAGAGAAAATTGATTTTTTACTGTAAAAAATGTCAGAGAAAATTGATTTACTGTAAAAAATGTCAGAGGAAATTGATTTACTGTAAAAAAACCAGTTTTTGTAAAGCCTGGAAAAGTCAAGGAAATTCGTTGTAAAACTTGCAAAAGTCAAGGAAATTCGTTGTAAAACTTGCAAAAGTCAGGGAAATTTGTTGCAAAAGCTGGAAAAGTCAGGGAAATTCGTTGTAAAATTTGCAAAAGTCAGGGAAATGGGTTGTAAAACCTGGAAAACTCAAGGAAATTCGTTGTAAAATTTGCGAAAGTCAGGGAAATTCGTTGTTGAGCCTGGAAAAGTCAGGGAAATTCATTGTTGAGCCTGGAAAAGTCAGGGAAATTTGTTGCAAAAGCTGGAAAAGTCAAGGAAATTCGTTGTTAAGCCTGGAAAAGTCAGGGAAATTCGTTGTAAAACCTGGAAAGTCAGGAAAATTCGTTGTAAAACCTGGTTAAGTCAAGGAAATTCGTTGTTAAGCCTGGAAAAGTCAGGGAAATTCGTTGTAAAACCTGGTTAAGTCAAGGAAATTTGTTGTTAAGCCTGGAAAAGTCAGGGAAATTCGTTGTAAAACCTGGTTAAGTCAAGGAAATTCGTTGTTAAGCCTGGAAAAGTCAGCGAAGTTCGTTGTAAAATTTGCAAAAGTCAGGGAAATTCGTTGTTAAGCCTGGAAAAGTCAGGGAAATTTGTTGCAAAAGCTGGAAAAATCAGGGAAGTTGGTTATAAAATTTGCAAAAGTCAAGGAAATTCGTTGTTAAGCCTAGAAAAGTCAGGGAAATGCGTTTTAAAACTTGGAAAATGCAAAGAAATTCGTTGCAAAATGTGCAAAAGTCAGGGAAATGCGTTATAAAACCTGGAAAAGTCAAGGAAATTCGTTGTAAAACTTGCAAAAGTCAGGGAAGTTGGTTGTAAAACTTGCAAAAGTCAGGGAAATTTGTTGCGAAAGCTGGAAAAGTCACCGAAGTTGGAAATTTTATTTTTGTGCGAACTAAGTTTTCACATGCTAATCCCTTTGTTTTTTCCCTACTATGACCAGCAACCTGGACAAGCACCCGTCGACCCTCTACTCGTTCCTGGCGGCCGTGTGCCAGAACTTCGTGCGCGACAACCCGGACTTCCTGTCGTGCCTGTCCACCGTCCTCGAGCTGCTGCAGCTGATGGTCAGCTCCGAAGAGGAGGTGTCGCAGGTGCGGCTTCTGTTAGTTTTCCGTTGTGTTTATCGGCGACAGTTATAACTCGTATTCCTTCACCTCCGAACAGACTTTCCAGCGCACGCTGGAGATAACGCCGACGGAGCTGGCCCAGTACCTGAAGTGGGACGCGGAGAAGGCCGAGCGCGATGACGAGAAGGGTGACAAGGACCCCCCGCAGAGCCATCCCCTGCTGCAGCTCAAGAAGCTCCTCCTGGTGCGGTGCGAGGTTCGCCGATGGTAGGGACGTAACATGGAAAAGTAACGAATATGGTTTTTTTCTATTTTCTCGCAGGACGCTAACCGCGAGGAAGACGGGCTCGAGGTGCAGGCCCTGGAGAACGTGCACGGGCTCATCCAGATGCTGAGCGAGGCGTCCGGCGCAGCGGCACTCGACAAAGGTATTCCGGCCGGATAAACTGAAAAGCTTTTCATGTCTTCTTCTGATTTGGTTTTCGAGCAATGTTGAATGCTCGATCACGGTCAAGAATTTGAAAACTTATAGAAAAGATGGAAAACATTGTTTTGAACTTTGTTTCTTCAAAAATGCAATTGCGTTTTCAATTTCTTGGCTGTGCTCGAGTGTTTAATCTGATCAAATGCTGAATTAAAAAAAAAAATTCAAATTACAAAAATTGTAGTCGGCCGGATTCGTTATCCACCCCGAATGACATTGGTTTTTCGCATTATCGAGTTTCGATTTTTTTGCCCTGATCAGCGGCAATTTTTTAATTTTTTAAGTTTTCATGTCTTCTTCTCAACGCTCTTGAATGCTCGATCACAGTCAAGAATTTGAGAACTTATTGAAAAGATGGAAAACATTGTTTTGAACGTTGTTTCTTTAAAAACGCAAATACGTTTTCAATTTCTTGGCTGTGCTCGAGTATTTATTCTGATCGAAGGTGTTATAATGCTGAATTTTAAAAAAATTCAAATTACAAAAAATGTAGTCGGCCGGATCCGTTATCCAGCCCGAATGACTTTGGTTTTTCGCATTATCGAGTTTCGATTTTTTTGCCCTGATCAGCGGCAATTTTTAATTTTTAAGTTTTCGTGTCTTCTTCTGAACGCTCTTGAATGCTCGATCACAGTCAAGAATTTGAGAACTTATAGAAAAGATGGAAAACATTGTTTTGAACCTTATTGTTTCTTCAAAAATGCAAATACGTTTTCAATTTCTTGGCTGTGCTCGAGTGTTTAATCTGATCGAAGGTGTTATAATGCTGAATTTAAAAAAAATTCAAATTACAAAAGATGTAGTCGGCCGGATCCGTTATCCAGCCCGAATGACTTTGGTTTTTCGCATTATCGAGTTTCGATTTTTTTGCCCTGATCAGCGGCAATTTTTAATTTTTAAGTTGTCGTGTCTTCTTCTGAACGCTCTTGAATGCTCGATCACCGTCAAGAATTTGAGAACTTATAGAAAAGATGGAAAACATTGTTTAAACCTTATTGTTTCTTCAAAAACATAATTAAGTTTTCAATTTCTTGGCTGTGCTCGAGTATTTAATCTGATCGAAGGTGTTATAATGCTGAATTTTTAAAAAAAATTCAAATTACAAAAAATGTAGTCGGCCGGATCCGTTATCCACTCCGAATGACTGGTTTTTCGCATTATCGAGTTTCGATTTTATTGCCCTGATCAGCGGCAATTTTTAATTTATAAGTTTTCATGTCTTCTTCTGAACGCTATTGAATGCTTGATCACAGTCAAGAATTTGAGAACTTATAGAAAAGATGGAAAACATTGTTTAAACCTTATTGTTTCTTCAAAAACATAATTAAGTTTTCAATTTCTTGGCTGTGCTCGAGTATTTAATCTGATCAAAGGTGTTTTAATGCTGAATTTTAAAAAAATTCAAATTACAAAAAATGTAGTCGGCCGGATTCGTTATCCACCCTGACTTTGGTTTTTCGCATTATCGAGTTTCAATTTTTTTGCTCTGATCAGCGGCAATTTTTAATTTTTAAGTTTTCATGTCTTCTTCTGAATGCTCTTGAATGCTCGATCACAGTCAAGAATTTGAGAACTTATAGAAAAAATGGAAAATATTGTTTTGAACCTTATTGTTTCTTCAAAAACAAAAATAGGTTTTAAATTTCTTGGCTGTGCTCGAGTATTTAATCTGATCAAAGGTGTTTTAATGCTGAATTTAAAAAAAAAATTCAAATTTCAAAAAATGTAGACTGCTGGATCCGCTATCCAGCCCGAATGACTTTGGTTTTTCGCATTATCGAGTATCGATTTTTTTGCTTTAATCAGCGCCGATGCAGGAGGTCGTCTTGCCGTCTGCTGAGAAGCTGTCCCAGCTGTTCTCCCTGCGGGTGCCGTACCTGGTCGGCGACATCGACGAGGACGGCTTCAGCCCGTCCTTCTGGCTGGCCCAGCCTAGCTCGGGCGAGGACTCGGACCAGGAGAATGAGCCCGTATGTGTTGCCCGATTTATAGACACCCTGCATTTTAAGTTTTACTCTCGATGAATTTTTGCACATTTTTTAATTTTTAATTTTTAATGAATTTTTGCGTATAATTTTTAGCTTTAAAGTAATTTATTTACGTATGTTCTTTCAATAATTAATTTTCGATTTTTGGATTAATTTTGCATTTTTCTGACATCAAGGTGCCGTGCAACTTGCAAGGTCTAGCGGACCAGATCTGCCCGGGACTGGACTTCGCCTCCGAGCTGGGCAAGATGTTCCTGGCGCGGGACGACAGCGCCGAGACTGCCGGCAAGGGTCACAAGTCCGTGGGCGGCTTGGGCAAGCGCAGGTACCAGCCGCTGATCAACCCGGGCCACAAGGACCAGTCCCGCAAGAAGTCGTTCAGTGAGTCAATGTAGTTTCGGCTTCGAACTAATTATTTTTTTATTATTTTGTTAACATTTTTTTTTATTTCTCGACAGTCGTGGGCTTCGAACAAATTATTTTTTTATTATTTTGTTAACATTTTTTTTTTATTTCTCGACAGTCGCGCCCATGCAGGCTTCGAACGAATTATTTTTTATTATTTTGTTAACATTTTTATTATTTCTCGACAGTCGCGCCCATGCGGGCTTCGAACAAATTATTTTGTTATTATTTTGTTAACATTTTGTTTTTATTTCTCGACAGTCGCGCCCATGCGGGCTTCGAACAAATTATTTTATTATTTTGTTAACAATTTTTTTTCTTTCTCGACAGTCGCGCCCATGCGAGGCGGTCGGGGATACTCGCGGGGCGGGATGTTGCATTCCAGCCGGGCCAATGATCCTTTCCGGTCCAGGCCGCCCAACACCAGCCGCCCGCCCTCCATGCACGTCGACGACTTCGTGGCCATGGAGATCTTCCAGCCACCGTCCGGCTCGTCGGGCTCGCAGATCAAGAGGGCGAACAATAAGGTGGGTCTTAAAAGGGTCACATGCAAAAAATTAATCAGAAAAAGTACTGTAAACGTGCAATTATTTTGGCAAAAAAGTGGCACTTTCTGTTTTTGAAGTGCAAATACGATGCAATCATGAGATCGCGCAAATTTCATGCATCATCATTGTGTGCGTAACACGTTAAACACAAAAATGACACGTGAAACTCGCATCCATTTTTGCCGTTAATGGCACTTCAACGGTTCTTTTTTGTACAATTTTTTTTGCTGAGTTGAAATATTCTCGAGGGCTCATTTTTCATTCTTCCATCACAATCTCTTCGTAGGAGGCGGGCCGGGGCCGCGGAAGGGCCTTCGAGGGCGGCCGCGACTTCAACACGGCGCGCGGACGGTTCTTCCCTCCGGCCGCGTCGAGCAACGGCAACAACAGCGGCAGCGGCAACAACGCCAACAACTACGGCGGTCGGAGGGAGGAGCGGGGCCGCGGCGGTAAGCGATTTTTGCCGGGTTGATTTTGAGGATTTGGTTGATCGTCTCACATTTTGTTTCTGCCATCCATGCAGGGGGTCAGAGGGGAGTCATGCGGCTCACGGCCACTGGCCAGACGTGGCCGGCCAGGGGCGTGCCGCCGGCCAGGCAGCCGCAGCAGCCCAAGCTCAACTCCGCGCAACCACCACGATCGTCGTACATGCGAGGAGGGTGTGTAATACGAATTACCATCGCGGTAATTGTTTTGTCGTAAAACGTTTTTAAAATTTGGCTTCTCGCCCCGCAGGCCCGCCGAGCCGCGCTCGGAACCGCGGCCCTCCACCTCCGGCCGGCTGATGGAGCCGCTGGGCGGCGGCGGCCGCTTCGCCAGGGTGGTCCGCGGCACCGGAGGGTCCGGCGGCGGAGTCAACCCGTGGTCCAACTTGAGGAGCAAGGAACGCGAGGCCAGGTGAGACAAAATTGTGGTTGTAAGCAAAATTATCTGAAATGTTTTTTTGACCAACTTGTCCAATAACACAATTTTTCCAGTTTATATTAATTAATATAATTATATTATATTATATATTGACCAATTTGTCCAATAACACAATTTTTCCAGTTTATATTAATTAGTATAATTTATATTTGTCCAATAACACAATTTTTTCAGGTTATATTAATTAATATAATTATAGTATATTATATATTGACCAATTTGTCCAATAACACAATTTTTCCAGTTTATATTATATTATATATTGACCAATTTGTCCTATAACACAATTTTTCCAGCTTATATTAATTAATATAATTATATTATATTATATATTGACCAATTTGTCCAATAACACAATTTTTCTAGTTTATATTAATTAATAATATTATATTATATTATATATTGACCAATTTGTCCAATAACACAATTTTTCCAGTTTATGTTAATTAATATAATTATATTATATTATATATTGACCAATTTGTCCAATAACACAATTTTTCAAGTTTATATTAATTACTATAATTATATTTGTCCAATAACACAATTTTTCCAGTTTATATTAATTAATATAGTTATAATCTTGAGCCAGTTAATATAAACTGGAAAAATTGTGTTATTGGACAAAATTGGCCGAAAAAATAATTTGCTAGATAATTTTGCTAATTGTATAGCAAATAGATAATTGTATCCCTTTACTCCATAATCTACATTTATGTTCAAAATTTCAGATGTTTACATCGTTTAACCCATCGTTTAACCTATTCAACCCGAATTTTACAATTGAATTACTTTGACAGTTTCATTTTTCATTCTTTTATTATTTTCATAAATACAGTACATGTAAATGAAAAATGCAAATTTTTCAGGTTTCAACTGCCAGGACACCCGGCCAGGGGCAGGAGGGAGGCCAACCGACACCCGAGAGCGTTCACGCGATAATTTGCCAAATTATTTTTCTTTTAATTTTCTCGTTTTTACCAATGAATTTGAATTTTTATTTGAAAATGAAATAAACTCCGATTTAAATTTCAGTTCGAAATGGCGCTTCTTTTTCGAATGTTAGTTCGCAGCTCCGCCGCTTGGTGGCGCTAGTGTGCGGCCCGTGGACACACTCTGGCAGACCCCGTAGCAGCACTTTCATTGGAACGCTTTCTCATTTACCAGGTGCTGTTCGTCTCTACGTTTTGCAGCAATTTTTTGCGGATTTCAGTGCGAATAACGCGGAAGTTGGACACGATTTAATATCCGTAAGTGCGAAAATGGTTTCCTAGCTCGAAAACGTAGATAAGACAATTCTGGGGTGTTTTTATTCGGCTTTGAAAGTCATTTGTTTTCCAATTTGGAACACTATGGCCAGCCGCCATTTTGTCATCGTTTTTGTTCCATTGCATTTGGACCCAAAAATTGCGTTTTTTGTTTGATAACTTGCCTGTAGACAACTGCGAAGGCTGGGAAAACGTCCTGTGAACGCAACAAGGTAGGCTGAATAGTAAAAAACTATGTGGTGACCCAACTACAGTGTATGATGATGGCTTTGATGTTAGGCCTATCTGCACCATGTGATTATTTTTTAATTGACCAAAAATGCATGTTATAAGCCTGCTGTAAATGCACAAGATTATTTTGAGGCCTCGTATTAGTTGCTGGGGACGTTTGGCGTTGATGCAATGCGCTGTTTCTCACGTGGTTGCGTAGCGTTAGTTTGCTAGCTTGAACAATGGAAATGATGCAGCCATGCTGAATGGTAGATGAGGATTTAGTGATAGGAATTTCATGAATGTGCAAAATACGTTTGTTTCTGAACTGTGTAGGCATTTTA
Source organism: Cylindroiulus punctatus (assembly GCA_034695085.1). Classification (NCBI taxonomy): domain Eukaryota; kingdom Metazoa; phylum Arthropoda; class Diplopoda; order Julida; family Julidae; genus Cylindroiulus; species Cylindroiulus punctatus. Next base: position 13,671 of record JAQFYZ010001813.1, read on the forward strand.
AGACTTTTAATGTAAAGTTTCCGCATCTTTTTTCTGTAGTTTCTCTGTAACATTTTGCTTGAGCGAGAAAATAACTGGGTGCTTGTAAATTTACTTCAACACCACGTGGGCAAATTCAGTTCAAGGTGTAGTAACTTGAGGTAAATTCAAGGAAAAACGAAAACTTAAATGTTGTAAAGTGAAACTGCACGTGTATTTTCTAGCTTGAAGTTGCCCTGATGTAGGCTTGAAAAACCTATTTGATCCCACCTGGCCATGGCGGGAATTTCGCCTTTATTTGATAATCTAGTTTTCTGTTACCAAGAACAAAATACAGGTGCATGTTGTTTTCAGTTCAATTTAATAAGATGCCATGTGGTGAAGGGTTAATTTACCCAGGTACAGAAATGTGACAGAAAGACGGTTGGGAAAATTAGAAATGCAGAATATGCAGGAAAATTACAGCAAAAAATGCATATTCTTGACATGTAAACAGCATTCAATACCCATCTGAGATGCTATGTGATGGTGGTACTTACACCCAATTTACAGAATGGAATGCAGGAATGGATGGAAAATACAAACAGCAACACAATTACAAGAAATGGTTTAGAAATAAAAATAAATTCCTGCACTTAGCACCTAATGGACATGACTTGATGTAAAAAACATAGCAGGGTGGTTTTTTTTGTTTGTTTTTCTAAACCATGTCTTGCATATTTTGTTTCTGTTTGTATTTCAGATCATTTGCTGTTTAATTGCTTTCTGTACTTCAACGGCAAGTTTTCTTGGCAAGGCAATTTAAAATTGAAGAATAATGTTAGGTGTTAGGAAGCTTTTGCTATTTTCCCAGTAAAAGGCTACCTGATTTCATGGTAAAATCTGAACACAGCCAACCAAAGAAACGTATTTATCTGCATCGCGATTTGGTAATTTGAATTTCGATTTGAAACACAGTCCGCTGGGAAGTTTGCAAGTGCACGTATACTGTAATTGAGGGTGTTTCTCAGCACGACAAGAATATTGGCATTAAAAAATTACAAAACAAAACTGCATGCCACACATCAGATATGCATTTGAAGTGTGCTTTAATTTAATTTGCCGTAATATCAGTTTCAGGCTGTGCTTATTAAAATTGCTGCACGACAAGAATGTTGCATTGAAAAATTTCACAACAAAACTGCATGCCACACATCAGATATCCATTTAAAGTGTGCTTCGGTTTAATTTGCCGTAATATCAGTTTCAGGCTGTGCTTATTAATATTTTGTACATGTATTACATGTATGATAGCTCATGAATACATCATTCAGTTCTTCCCACTTGAAATTTATCTCGCGTGGCACTAAAAAGGTTTTCAATTTTTCAGTTTGCTGATCTGTTGTATGGTCAAGTCAGAAGACACCTACATGGCAGACGATCTGGATGTCGAAGCCCTCCTGGAGGCCCCTTACAAACGCGGGGTGAGTACGAGCGATTCTTTAGTCTCGTCGGGGGAGCTTTTTACGCGCTGGGTAACCGTTGAAACTTAGTCTTCCAAAGTTGAGGCACTCCTTCGTACGTACATGACGGGGCATGGCTTGCGTGGCAGTGACTGCGACGTAGAGAAATTTGAGTGAAAGCACTGGGATCGGTTCAGGGGTAACGGCTCGGGGGCCAGTCACGAGGCCACGCCAGATGTCGTAGAGGCTTTGGGCCAACCGCAGCGGTAGTGATGTGTGCATTTCTGAAACGCTATTCCGATGATGACATTTTATAATGCAACAGCAACATTTTTGTCTTTGCAGACCAGACTGCCAATGAGAATGAGCAAATCCTGTGGGGTGTTATTCTTGAGACACGAGAGTGTGTGTTGTGTGCTTAACAGGTGTTTCATTCGCTCTCAGTCGAAAATCAATTCGGGTTGTCGTTTTTTACACGTTCATATCGGGGGATCTAGTTTCCCCAACCTGCTCCTGTGCCTGATCGAATGCTATCTTTCTAGGTTGCCTAAGCCATTCGATAGAAAAAGCACATTTAATTGAGAAAAGGTGATTTGGTTTTTTTTGGTTGGTCCTTGCGGGGGAACAGGAGAGCCCGCCGAGGGGTTCGTGCACAGTTGGCGTTACGAAATTTAAAAGAGTGTAGGGCAGCTTGACGAGGCCGGTGGTTTCTTGGGTCGAAATTCAAACGATGCGCGCAAACAGATGGTTGAAATCCTCGAATGAATGTTTAACCCTCCATCAGCTGCAATCTATACGAATGATATGGCAGATCTAAATAATGTTTCACTTTTTAATTTTGAAGTAGGTACTTTAGTCAATGAAATTGTGTTAATCATAAATGCTAAAACACATTCATATTGTGATTTTAATTGCAATTTAAACTCTGCGGATATCAGTGCTCTAAAAATAACACAATTTCTAATTAATGCGCAACACAGATTCAAAATCGATCACGAATCATGGCAGATATAAGCTAGTGTATTATTAAAACTTAAATATTTCAAATTAATGCACGTGGATTTTCAGTGATTTAAGTGTTTTGATTCTATGTAGTTTTGTCAGTTCAACCTGTGTGTATGTAGAATGGTGGACTGCAAATGACACAAATGTTAAAAACTTAAATGTTATATGATAGTCATACGATAAACTATCAAGACTACTACAAGCACTTTTTACAATGCAGTCTGGCTCGCAGTAATGTACTTCAAATAATAATCAAAATTAAATTTGTGCATATACGCAATATGCGAGTGTGTTCAAAATTCCAAATTTTTTATTCAATCAAACGTATGTAGACATGGAGAGGGGGGAAATTAGGATGCCACTAGTGGTAACTTAACCAACTCTTGTGTTATTCATGAACGCCATGAAGATGTTTTGCCGTGTCAACTAGAACAGGTGCGCCTCACGGAGGGTTAATACCAAAAGTTTAAAAAGCCTTATTTAAGGTCTAATCAAACTGTTTGCAATTTTCTTTTTTCTCCGATATTGATAAATCCATTACTAAATTACCTTGAAAGGTCCAGAAAGCTATTTGTTAGTATTGATTTTACGGAAAAAAAAAGTCCTAGACAGACCATTAGATTGCCTCGGCTTTGGGAAGTGTTGACAATCAATACTAACTGTTAATTTGCTAAATTTGTTTGAAGTAGCTTTTCAATTACTAGTAAATCCCCCGGCAAAGGGCCTCATTTGCACTTCCAAGGAACGATCGGCCTCGCTGGTGTTTTGTGTGTGAACCGTAAGTGTGGTAGACGAGATTCGTTAGTGGGGAATTTTGTACCGATAAGCTGTGCTCGTTCTTGTCTTGTCGTTGCAGAGCTTCTCATGCGGGATCTTTCAATGTTGCAGTGATCAATTAATGTAGCATTTTTTTACATTGACAATTGTCGTATTTTTAGTGACCGTGGTCATTTTTTTAAAACCTGGAAAAATCAGGGAAGTTAACGGGGACCTAACATTGATAGAAAACTCCTCGTATATTTATAAGATGAAAAAATTTCTTGTCTCGGATGTATAGATCTTGATGATGAAGCCTTTCGTTAAGCGAAACGTTGCTCGTCAATACACGTCTTTCGTGGTTGTAAGTTGACTGGAATTGGAAGATCCCGTACTAGGAAGCAGTTTTTAAACTCATTTCAGCCCCGTCCGTGCCGCGGTTGGCTAGCGGAGGAGACGAGCGACGACCGCACGCCTGATTTTTATTTGTCACTTGTCATATATTTTTTTATTTCGTTTTTGAGAATTTTTGGTCCTGAGCTTATCCTCTCTCTCTGACACTTCCCCCTTTTGTTGTCTTGTAGAAACCCCCACACTTTGACAAACAAATGTGTCGGTCAGTGCATCTTTGTCCGGTTGTGTTTCCCTTGAAAAACAGACACATTCACATGGAACCAAAGAGGTAGATGCCAGAAAAACACGACGCTGGGAGTATATGCTCTGTAACGTCACTACTCACTTTGTTTAAGAAACGGCTCGTTAACTGTCGAAATTTATCGTGGGAACGCACGTAGATGTTAACGTTAAGGGGGCTAAACTTTTCAATCTGGGTAGCTGGAAGTTTCGATCTTAGTGCCTTAACTCTTCTTATATGGGGGTGGTCGGGATAAGCTAGCTTAAAAATACAATTTTTGAGTTTTTTTTATATCCGCTAATTGAGCTGTTGTTTTGTTCTTGGCCGAGACACGTTTGATTTCAAATGGTATCCCATTCCTCTTGTCTCAGGGCTGGCTTCACTGTGACAACCTCAGCTTCTTAAGGACCAACATGGACTAAGTCTTGGGAAAGAAAACTCCCCGAAGAGGTTACCAAACCATAACGAATCTTCCCCTCAAACCCCGTCCCTCTTGGCTTCGGTGCCCCGCCACTTGGAGGTGGCTCGGCGCGGCACCTCGATATGACCGCCGCTAATGTTACCGTGTCTGTCCGCAGGGTCCCGTTTGGAAAGCCGAATAATTTAGCCCAAAAATCTGAGATACTCATTGGCGAGACGATACGAGCCTTGCGCATTTGGATTGGGAAAAATGAGCCCATTGACCGATGATGATATTTCCATGTACCACGCTGATGCAGAAACTGCTGAAATCATGCAACCACTGAATCAATTTCTGAGGTCAAACAAGTAGTAGAAATTATTTTCCAATTGTCAGCAATGATATCGGTGAAATTGTGCATAGTTTTTGCCTGCATTTGTCAAAAATTTCCCCTGCTGCGATGACAATAGCAAGCACTTTTTTTTAAAAAAATTGTACTTTAAAAATTTGTACTGTTCATGAAGAGCTCATGGCAGTTAGTTTTGCCAGAAATTTTGGACCATCCACCCTGATTTAACTATATGTGCAAATGTTTTTGCATAAAAATGATGGCTAAAATCCCCAGCAAGTATTAACGAATAATTTGTTTTATTCACGGTCAATGGTGAGAAACAATCTGGACAACGTTTCGAGAAATGAATCTCGTCATCAGGTGCTAAAACTGAACAATTTTATTTGTTATAAACAATTAAATTACAATGGGTGCGTGAGCATTAAAAGGAGTGCTAAGTTTTGTTAGACATTAAAAGTAAAAATAAAATAAAAAATATAAGGGCCGTAAGTGCTCCACTGGAACTTGTGAAGTTACAATTTTGACTACGATAGTCCATCATTATGGTAGCTTCTTCTGAATAAAACAAAATAAAGTGAATAAAACAAATTATTTGTTCATAATGCTGGTCACAGCTCCGAGGATTGATTTCCCAGCAAGTATTGATGGTTGACTTTGGTCCCCTTAAATCTTGATATATTTATCAGGAAATTTGATGTAGTTTGTCCATAAAAACTTGGAAAAGTCATAGAAATTAGTTTAGCAAGAAATTGTTAGCCAGACACTCATGAGTAATGTTACCAGAAATGCTTTCGCATTAATTAGGTAAACATTTATGTTAAAAAACAGGCTTAAATCCGCATTTTGGGCCCACTATTGAAGAAAACTACTCCTAAATATAATATTCTCAAGTTGGTTGCGCTCCGATGGGACAGTGTGCCGAAGCATTTGGGAAAACCTCTTGCCGCTCTCGGACACTTTGATAAGCTGGATAAAGTTAGTTTCTTACGGTGCGGCCATCCCTGCCTCGCTAATGTGGCTCTCAGCATTCCTATTCGTACGTTCGAGACTTTGCAACTTAGTTTCAAAAAAAGATTAAACCGCCCCCTTTTGAAGACGGGCACCCTGCGGCCAGATCAAGTAGGTTGTCTCCCCCCTCACCCCGCCTGATAAGCGCCTGCACCGATGAGCACACGTTGTACATACACCTCCCTTTTTCTTAGGTTCACTTAACCATCTCTCTTCCAGCATTTGTTTTTGCTCGCCTCGTACGCTCGTGTTTCTGCCTACCATTGCAAAGGTAAAGCCGTGGCTGCGACGTGGTCACTTCCACCGCGGACCCCCGGTTCCTCTCGCGGGGCCCGCGGGGAAGTGGCAAGATTGCGTTGCAAACCGTTCTAATCTAAGGTTTTCTGTTTTTTTTTCTTTTTTTTTACTCCTCACCCCCCTCCCGAACCTCTCGTCCTAACCATCCCGGAACGGTCTCGACCACCTAATCCTATCCCGAACTTTCACGCATCCTCCCTCGGCTGATCCTCACCCGACTCCGTCTTCTAAATCCTCTGTTGTCCGCCTCCTCCTCCTCCTCCTTCCCCCAAATCCGCTGATGCGCTGCCACCTTTACTCTGTCTACAATCTGTGCTGTTTTTGACCACTGCAGGATGAAGCCGGCAAAGGAAGGGAAAATGGCATAAAGGAAGAGAAAAAGTGAGTTGCTGTTTTTGGCGGTCCCTTTTTTTTCGTGTTTCTTGTAAGTATTTTTGTCTAACAATTTGGGTTTTCTCCACTCTCCAGCAATGGTTTCGGGCGCGGTAAGGACAGCGAGTCGTCCGGCCGCAGGAACCGGCGGGGCAGCCGCAGCAGGAGCCACAGCCGCGACAAGGACAAGGAGCGCGACCGAAGGCGCAGGAGCCGCAGCCGGGGCCGCGGAGACCACAAGGACCACGGCAGGGATGCCAGGCGGCGCGGAAGCAGGTAATTTTGCACTTTTTGTTATTTATCATCCCATTCTCGCGCGAATGACCCAATACAGGGATGTGGCCGATGTGACAATTTGAAACCTGTTTGACAAAATGTGACAATTTCTACAAAAAAATGGAAAATAATTTGACAAATGCAACAAATAAGGAGGGAAACCTCTTATGTATGACCTATCTGTATAATTATAAGGAAGACTGGGCTCAAAAAAGTCGGTTGATGAAGTTGAAATTACCAAAAAGAAGGAAAAAGCCCAAAAAATATTGCATGCAGAAATGGAGATGTTACGTGAGGCCTGCAGTACTAGCCGCACGGATATTGTAAAAGTAGAAGCTGCAAATGCCATCATTCAAAGCGGCAAGGCGGCAATAGAGCTTGCTGAT
>JAQFYZ010001814.1:0-20575 GCA_034695085.1 Cylindroiulus punctatus
TCACAGGGTAAATACATCAGTTCTCCTTGAGCTAATACTAACTTTGCGGTTGTCTTCTTGCGCTAAGACTTCAAATACAGCAAGGAATTTTTATTACTATTCGGTATGAGCATGTATTTGCTCATATCATATTGCTGGAAGGCTCGTTCTCCGTATGTTGCTTTATTCATTTGGTTCACCTTTAACATCTCTTCGTGGCTACTTCAGTCTCACTGATAAGAAGAATGCGCAACAAAACTTCTTACACGCGTTACTGAATAGTTTCCCCAGAAGGTGTCCTACACCGTCAATTTTATCTCTTAATAAACTTCTCGAAGAGCCTTATTGTCTACTAAAGAAAGTCGATGCTTGACCCTTCGTACTTTTCTTATTTTTGAAGGGAATAGCGTGACATGATGGGCTAAGACGATGCTAGGACATGAGCCATATCAACAGAAAGGCGACAGCCATTAGCACATATCCCCCTACTTTTATACACGGCATATTAGCATACTGCGATACGTGTTTAAACGCAATTTGGCTCGTTTTATGCGTCAACATTGCAACGCACTTCACTCCAAATTCGGCGTCAAGAGTGCATTATCACTAGCGAGCCACATGATGGCCACCATGATCAACATCAAGAAAAGTAGGCTGTTCGCGATGAAAAACTTTTGAAGAAAACAAAATCTCCACAAAAACTTCTAGCATTTGTTGACAGCTCAATAACGCCGAGCTCATACGAGCCCGTATTTTACATGAACAATTAACCGTTCAAACAATAATGGTTCATAGACTTATGAAGACCCTGACCTAGTGAGATTACATACGAACGGTACAAATACAGTGCATAGTTAAATATTTATTTCCGTCATGAAATTTGCATCAGATATTTTATTCAACATGTGTGCCATTTTTAAGAGTGGTGAATTTATTCAATATAAGACTCCTAAAATGATATTTGATTTTAAGCACCTTAGGATAGAATGCAGATTTTGATATAATCTAATTAGATGTATCTCATATCACATCTCATAGTGACCCTCGTGCACACATACGCCACACGTTCGACATAGTAATTGCTTCGGCAATACATGTACCAACACTGTATACTAAGGTCGGAACGATATAGAAGAGATTAGATAGTGTTCGTAAGTACGCAACATACTTGGTTAAGACTATCATCATTTGGTCAAATTTGTAAATGCATCTACATGTACATGTACGTTTTAAGTATGTTATCCCCATTTACTTTTCTATCAACTTTGAATCCATTTTAGCCTCCTGGTATATTCATACTTTACTATAGGTAACCACATTTAATGATAGGGTACGTGTTACATAAAATGACTTCATTGCCTACGGCCCTATGCAATTTTTACTGATATCTCAATATGAACCAAAACGAACACCATGTACTGGGTAACCACAGTAATGACGCAAAGCACTTCTTCTATTTCTTAGTGATTTGAGCAAAAACTCGCCATGCGTCGGAAGCAAAATTCCAGATACGCGCTTGGATAATCACTCATCAACCACCTTACGAGGAAAATGGTTATTCCTCAAGAGTTCTAGAGTTACTGACTATAAGAAGTCTTTCTGAACGCCGAATTGCTGTCGTTATTCCCAAGATGGCCGCACTCTTACATGCCCGAAACGCCGATCATTATATAGATTCGTAGATCGCGTTAATTGTATGACTTTCCACTACTCTCCTTCCTGCCCTGCCTCAAAGGTGACTTACAACTCACTCCTATGCCATAGCTTAATCAATCATAAATAGATAAAAGTACAAAGTAACGCACGCACAAACTAGATGAAATGTACCGTGTCGACCTTTTTTCTATATTTCGTAATTTCCATAGAAAATTGAAAAGATGTCCAAGTGGACAATATTATACCAATACTAGAATTTCTTTATGAAGGCAGAAGAAAGACGGTTTCAGACAAAATCTGCAATATATGTGGTGAAACAGAAAATAGTACGTTTAAAAATTGAGATCTCAAACGTGCAAATATGTCAACAAAAAAAAAAAAAATGCGATATGGGCAGTGTAGCAAGTTATGAACGAGGTATCCAGGGATATCACCCGATTTGACTTGAACTGTTCCATATCAGTAATCTCATAATCTAGTGAAGCCATACAATGTTTTCAATTAGAAAGTTGAAGAGGAGGACAAAATTAGTTTAAAACTGTAAGTTTGAGACTAGAAATATCTCTATACAATAATAGCACAGCATAGCAGTCTATTGGCAGTGCTGACAACCAGTGGCCCTGAGGGGCATCAAACGAGTTGGCAATATGTATGTATTTTGTTTATTGAACGATTCAAGAGCAAGTTGGGTAGCAGCTCTGGAACGAGTTGATGCCTTTTTCATGACATTATGACTTTTGCGATATCGCTGTATACAGTGTGCCATCATATCGCATTATAAATAACGGATTTGATCGTCAGGCAACCGACTTCAAACTTACAACAGAGAGAAACAGGGGTGTTTTTCCGATAATTCATTTCACCCTCCTGCAATTAAGGAACTGTGACTATTTTACTTACATGTAGTTAGAAGACGTATATAGGAACAAATTAAAGAGTATCAAATTGGAATTAGTCTTAACCTAATTAGTCAACAGAAACAGGGTTTCAGCGATATACCAACAACGCAAGAGGAAAACCCCCGATAATAATGGCATTTCTATAGCTGCAGTCAAAGTCAAAACAATACAACATATCGACTGGTAGAACAAACCTTGGACGAAAACAATTGTAAACCATGCCTTTTCCAATATGCATTTAATTGAAGTTGATATTTAATGCTGTCAATAGACGTTCAGTTACAAAGGCATCGCCAAACGCTTACTAAATACTACACGTTATAATGTAAACAACGTTACAACTAACTACCCGACGATACAATATTAAGCTAATGAAAGTTAAAGCCCTAGTGATTTTCCTCCAGCATTTCCATACTGGAAATGTGGTGTTTTGGAACCTGGAACCAACATATATCAACATGTCCATATCCAACATGCATCCAGAAAGCCTCACATTATGTAACCAACATATTACCAGCAATCCCCACATAATGGAACCACTATGTGTCCAACACCACCACTCACATACTTCAATAAGACTAAAAAACATCGAAATGCACTTTGCCATTTTAAAAATTCAAAAACGTAGAGATACAGATTAACCAATACCTGGGACGTTAATTCACCGCGTCACGTCTCTTAATAGTTTCATTTCGACCAAATCAATCCCCTGAGGGTAGTCAATCACAGCTAGCAAGCGTGCAATGTAAGGAATTGGGGGAGATGTATTATTCAAAGACCTTAATCACATTATCATGGAATTACTGCGAATCATTGCGTTTACTAAATTATTTCGTATCTAATTTAGTAGGCCTTTGCTATAATTGAAACTGAAAACAAACGTACATGTAATAAGTAAACGTTGATTATTCGCGATGCTTAATCATGCGGCAACCATGGGCCAATTGTATGTGCATCTTAGAATGTCAAGTAAGATTAGAACACAATTAGTTTTGTAGATTAATTATGGATAACCTACAATATGTGTCCCGTTCCAATTGTTCATATACCGATAATATTTATATTTCAACTACACTTGTTTAAATACGAACTCCTTTGATAACAACACATCTGTAGATTCACAGTGAAATGAAATATGATGATACCACTTATACCAAATGTAAGGCTAACTATCCATCACAATTCATAGTTGATCATTGCCAGCCTACGAGCCTGTAGTAAAAGCCACGGTGTATGAGCTAGAGCGTGGCAAACACCTTAAATTATAATTAACTGGAAAATCTTCAGCGATGGAATGTCAGCTTAAATACGCGTCTGAGTACCGCAAGATAAAACACCAGAAAAAATGGCAACTTTGATAGCATGCTTCGAGCAACTTCAAAAAACCTTGCATGCATTTTGAACGCCTTATAAATTCCAAAAAAAATGTAAATAGCAAATAGGAAAAGTAAATGCTTTTATACACAGCCTGTCTTCCATTGTTTGAGAGTAAGCAAGTAGTTATAACAACCCTGCATCAAAAAGAATTTTCCAATGTATAAAATTTATATCCTATTTTTCTCTAAAAACTTTTATAGACATCATAGACATGAAATTTTAAAAGTAAACTGATACATTTAGACAAGTAGAAGACATTACCAAAAATATGTGTCTGCAGATTTTTGTTGAAATGCAGAACATAGGATACATCGTCTTATAAATCTACAATATATTTATAGTTACAGAACACAGCGACTATGTTCGTATTTGTTCACTCATATCCACATGGATATGCAGTTAATGCATAAGTAATACGCAAGCAGGGAAAAAAATATGCTTTATCTTTCCATTATTTCAAAACTAATGGAGGCTATGCGAATGAATCAACTTTTCAAACATAATTAGCATAAAATGGTTGATGGCCGAATGAAAATTTGTTCCTCATAGATGAGAATAATTAAATTCATATCTGGTAGTTTAAGTGCATGGAAAGTACCACTTTACCCAGCTAAATGCAATGCCTCCACATACCGGTATGGTTGATCTATCAAATTTAGATTAACGAAGCTCAAAACTGATTTGCGTGTTTCGAGGGCTTCAATTTTAGATTTGCTATGGTATTCTAGTGCAAAGTATTAAATAAAAAAAATTCTTTCAACCAACTGCACATGATAAGAGAAAAAAATCAATGGTTTGTAATAGCATGCCAGCTCATTATCCGTTCATTATTCGTAGGATTTTCTGTTTGCAATACAGCCTACGGTATTAAAAGATTTCACTTGCCTTTTTTCTGATTCTGTTATCGCAAATTAAAACCGATTTTTATCAAGAACTTGCAACACGGAATTAATCTACATACAATTATGCTTTTGGACAATATTATCATGGATTGGATAGGTAAACACTGATGTCCTCAAACCAATTTAAACTGATAATGTGATAATTAAGATATTGTGATTGCCATATAAGGTGGTGGTGGTGGTGTGGAAGTTAATGTTACAAACTTACAATGCCTGAAAGGCAAAATGCCATACAAGGGAACATTAAAAACCAAGCGGTTTAATAAGAAGTGCCATGTAATCACAAAATCCCTCGATTGGTTTCAAGTTTAAAAATAAAGAACCGCAATGGGAAGATGGAGCAATTTATAATTGAAAACAAAAGTATTTGCATGATAAGGGTGCGGTACGGAATTCCCAGCATGCATTAACCCGTGTTTGCTGCATTTTTTTCCAAGCGATAAAACCACATCTGTTCGTGGAACAGATCCATATAAAGCAAATACAAGAAACAGGGCAAATTGCATTTTTAGCATTGTTAGGCTGAACCGAGACCCCCTTTGGCGAGAAAGCGATTATTTAATAAGAACTTGGCACAAATTGCGATGAAGTATTGCCTATGCGTCTCGTAATAAGCTCGTTTTGTGTCTCAGTAGGCCACGTATTGCACGTAGGAAGACTGGGGAAAAAATGCAATAATTCAAAATACGAGAGTACCCATGATGTGAGGCAACATTAAGTGGAAGCGCATAAATTGATTATCACTGCAATAATAAAGGAAACGTATCGATTTGCTTATTATTTATTATGCAAATTTGGTTTTCGCACAAAATGCTGGAGACCTGCCAGAACTGGAGTATGACTTGATGCAGGCTTTGGTGCAAGCAAAATTATGACAATGTTAAAACATCAACACAGGCGTCAAGTGGTGTGTAGTATGGGAAATGTACTAGAAATGAGCTAAACATTAACATGATTGTGTTTAGCTGGTGGGCAGGAAAAGAGGAGAAGAATTTCACTGCATACGTGTAATCAAACAAATGATTTTCTGACTTTTGAAATTCCATTAACAAAGCTTAGAAGTTTACGTAATTGTAAACCGATTGCTATAATTTGGTTGATGGAAGAGATGGAAAAAGTTAAAGAATGATCCACAAAACGGATCAATCATGAACTGAAGTTAAATCAATTCACCATCATTCTTACTTATTATTTAAGTAACAGTTAATTTAACAATGGGAAAATACAGGGTGATCATAAAGGCATACCTTAAATGCAAAAATTAATTAAATAGACCATAAAAACACATTTTGGTTAAAGATAGAATATTTCTCTTAGTCTAAACTTTTTATTTTTTGCATTTTGTTTTGTTATTCCAAAATTGTGGGTCCAGGCTCTCATCAATGTAATAAATAAATAATAGTGTCTTCTTAGGCTGGATATTTGCATACAATTAAATGTAGCGAAATAACTTTTACTCGTTGCCACAAATATCTGACAAAATTCACAAATATCTTAATTCCTAAACGTTCAACACAAATATCTTGAAACAAGGCAAACGAATAAGGAAACTGAATTTCTTATCTTCTGTATCGGTGGGAATATGAACTAAAGCATGTGGAGCATCTCCCATGACGAATGTAGTCTTGCACTGATGGCGAGCAAAGTTTAGCATATATTTCCCTACCAGATTGAATAAGATATACATTTTATGCAAACAAAAAATGTTGGTGATGGAATGGTTTAAAAGAAACGGTTAGACGTGTTTCCTTTCACGCATTTATGCAGGAGGGCTTTAAAACGCATCGATTTGTAGGAAGAAACCAAAAACGTCATAAATTGGATGGAGTAGTCTAGTCAGGTTTGCGCTTTCGGAGGGCACATTATTTTATCTTTCAAAAATCCATAATGGCTCCCATAAGTCATTTTGCTGGAGGTAAATAGAAGCATTTGAGAAATAGCTTCCAATTACGATGTCATTTTCGCCACTAATTTAATTTTATGTGGGAACGTATATTGTTTAGAGATTCATTTGTTGCACTCTTCAAAAAAGTGCCTATAGTCGTCTCGGCAAAAAAACGAAAAATTTTACAGCCAATCAGAGAGATTCGGTTTATCGATGTACTGCTTCAGGAGTATCTGCGGCAAAAGTAAAATGGCTGCCGTGCTCCATATATATGACAGGATGGACGAATCGCAAACAGGAATTTGCATCCTATTGGTCTGAACGACGCCATTTTTTCGTTCTTTCGCCGGGACGACTATAGAAGGTTCCATGAAACTCTTTGAACTTATTTCTTCATTTTGAGATTAAAAAGGTGTCATTTAAAATCAGTTGTTTTGAAAAAATGTTTTGAAGTCTGTGAAATCTCTAGAAGTTCTCCCGGTGTAGCCCTTCTAGAGGTACTATATTACCTAGGTTTTTTTAAGTGTGGAAAAGGTATCATACAATCAAAACTTCTAGACCATAAGTTATATACATGTATAAATACCCCAAAACATCAAAAGACGGCAAACAAACTATGACGGCAAATGAATAATATAACAGTTGCCAACGCCCATAAAACCGGAAGAACTTATGATAATGAGGACAAACAAGATAAACATATGTGACATCCGTATTCAGGACGTCTCTGATGATCTCCAATAATGGTATGACATCATACTGTATGTAAAATGCAAAATAGATAGATTGCAACTTGACCGAGATAAAACTGGATCAGGGTTACATTAAATGGCGAAAAAATCCGTCCCTGATATGAATTTGAAATTTCGTCAAGTCACATTAATGAACACTATGTTGCATACTTAACGCGAAAATATACAGAGTCATTTCCATAATCTACGGAAGTTGATTTTGCTTCGCGTTGTTTTCGAAAAATGCGTAGTTCATGAAGAATACATTGAAATATCCTGATAAACAAGATTGAATTACCATGTCCATACTACATAGCGAGTAATGAACACGTACTGACAAGCTAATTAAAATACTCTATGCTAATCTTATGTCAGACGTAATAGTGCAACGAAGGCACGCATTCTAATGACCTTTTCAACAGAATATTTTGAATGTTTTCGCGATTTAAGACACCCGCTGTCACTGCCATCGATCTGTGCATGGATGCAAGTAACGCTCATTACGACTAACTTCACTTATTTATAATCGTTATTTAAAGCCAGATTTCTGACCATAATAAATTATGTACTAAGCCATTACTAAATCTTATTGAAACCCAACGTAATCATAACTGTTTCCAAACTCATTCTTATTAACACCCATGGTGACGACTACTGTAATTTCTGAAAACAGATACATGTACCAGAACCCTAAGATATTCAGGTTTCTCGGTGTCATGTTCTCGTTTTTCCAGGACAACGTTGTAGGGCTTCTCCGAACGGCACGTAGGCCAGCATTGATTGCCTGTGGTGAAGAGGCAGCACAAAAACGAAAAGCGAAAAAAATATACAAAGGATAAGTTCTACAGATAGAATAGATTTTGTTCTTGCATACTACTGTAGTAGGATTGCGTGCAAGTTAAATTTAAAATAAACAGCAGTTGAATCTTGTCATAATTACAATTCATAACTGGGGGTGGTTGAATTTATTTTTATTGAACTGATTTATCATAATTGTAATGAAGTAACGAAATAAAATGCTGATAGTTAAAAACTCCAGGTTCCAATTCCAATTCAAATTCAAATTCGCTAAGTTTTCAGGTTTTCCTGGTAGATGGTCACCGTGACGATCTACTGTATAGGGAGTTTAGGGCGCTAATCAAATAATAATAACACTCATTTGACCCGTTTGACCGATATTCAGCATAACTGACGCAACGGATTAAAAAAGCACACATTTCAATGCTTTGATAATATTCCGAAAATGAAGTGCATTTTAATCAGGTGACGATTTTTTAAAAATCAGCCACGATTTTGGCATCAACCATTTCGATATAAAATCAATCGAAATAATTGCTATTATGAAAGTTTGATTCTCTAGATAAAAGCTTTCTTTCGTATAGTTGTTGAGGGGTGGTTGTATTTTCAACTTCTAGATAGTATACAATTGTAGACAGTATTCAAATGCAGCCGAAATCGATTGTGAATGTTATTGTTTGAATGTTATTTTAACCTTTACTCACAAAAGAAGAGGAAAAAAGATGTCCAGACGTCTTTATGGAACTTAAAACCAATACCAAACCACAATGGAAAATCCATTCAGCAAAATCTCTTCATAACGAAACATCGACTGTTAGGACATCATCGCCAATAACAATTGTTTATGACTGCTTAGTTCGCAATAATGTTATGCTGGCAAGATATCTGCAAACTCAGAAGTTTCACTGGATTGTCAGCTACTTCGTTTTTTGGAAGCATAGTGTATATTTCTAATTTTGAGATGAGAGATGAACTCTGTGTCCTCCTCGCGCAAAATCAATCTTAACCAGACAAGGCGAAGAGAAAATTGTTGAAATAAACCATATTAAATTAAGGTCCTCGCGTATCACGAGCATATCTATGACGTCAATTCTCGCAGGTATAACAATGCAAACAACCCAGGCGGCAAATGCGCTGGAAAAACTCACGATATTAAATTGCTTGCTGCGACACGGGCTCTCGGCAATTCAAATTCACTATATTACTGCGTAAATTAAGGACTAAATGCGTATATTATAGATATTAGCTATGCATGTATTCGAGTCTGCTAATATCAAAACACTCAACAGACATCTGTAATTGCCACAGGACGTCTGAACGCACTGGACGCTTTGTGAGAAAACAAGTGTGCTGTACAGATGTGCTGGTGTGTTTCCACATAATGGGTGCAACAGAAGGGATTATACTATTTAAATGTGACGCTGATTCAATATTTGATTAGCTGGCCAGTCAATCACACACTATAGTTTATAGATTTTATAGCATTTAGTTCGTATGGCACTGCAGGTCTTAGAATGTGGTAGCATATAAATCCTAATGCCCCAAGTGCTAATGCCCATAAACCCTCTCATCGTTGATAAGAATTACTTCAGAAAAAAATAGCCCAACGTTAATTTAAATCCAATAAATTCATTACAAATTTCCTATTTGTTAATTAGTAATATTTATTTCGACATTTTCTGGAGAATATTACACCTAAACTCCAACATATCGGCAAATGTTCTCAAAATACATGCCTACAACCTATTACAAAATGTGTTCTTGTTTAAATTACGCCTTAAATAAAGCATTTGTCATTAAGATTATGTAAACACACAACTGTCTAACCCAGTAGCACGTATCTATGCCGTCAGGCCAACCAGGTTCAATTCTGGTTGGTCAAAGCTAACATAATATTTGATTCATCCTTTAAAAATCCGAAATACCAGTTGTGAACTGATGAATGAGGCCATAACCTCGCAATGACGTCAAATAGACCAATCAATGAATGCGAAACGTGCCAGATACGGTCACATATGGATCCAGTTTTTATAATTTATCATGTTATTTTCTCGCCCATTTTCCACATTACTTAACATCTTATCAGGTTCAAGAGGAGCCTGAAATCCATGGCAAAACAACTGTTCAATTCGACATTAGCAATAAAATACAATTTTATGGCTTCGGCGCTTGTCTTTTGCTTTTCAACCAAGATTTCAATTTTATTAGTAGGTCTAGGCCTACGGATCATGGGCCAGACCTCTATTATAAGCACAATCGTACTGCCTTTAAGGTTGCTAGCTTAGAGCAGTAACTTTTGAGTGAAGTAATTTAGTTTTTTTCCTAAAGTTGTCCACGGCTGACCAGGGAAAGACGCTTAAAGGGAATTTCATTTAATCTATGGCCATGACTTCTCAACTTTCAGACGTACCAAATGATTGGCATTTTTCAAAAGCCCATGAGTTTGCTACTGTCAGTTACAACGCTCGCCCTTCAAATGGAATAGAATATACTGCAGCTAAATGGCCGAGATAGGGAGTGGGGGAGGATAAAACATGTTATACGAGCATGTGATGGCTCTGTAATTGACATCCATGGAATCGTCAATTTTTAACATACAGGGATATCATAGTGCTTTTTAGGACGTTCCTCAACATAATATAGCCAGAAAAACTTTAATGCATTCAATTTAATTCTTAAACCTGATGAAATTACGATCGAAGAGCGCACGTTAACATACTCAGGAAAACGTTGAGTAATTTTGTAAATATGTTAATTCAAAGTGAAACTGTAGGCAGACAAGTCAAATTTGACGGTTTTCAGCTGTTTGATAAGACAAGAGTAAAGACACTTATTAAGTTAATAAGTAGTTATCATAAGCCGAATAAATTATACAGTATACACATGTATGCCAGCAACATACATGTCAATATACGCTCTCAATTTACTGCATTCAGTAAATGGTAACTTCATTTGTTGTTGTTGACATTTTTGTTAAACGTAGTATCACGAAATTATTACAAGAAAGACCAAACATCCATATTCTCTCCTATACATGTATACATTTAACGATAGGATTTCCTACCATTTGCTTCAAATGCGACTTCCATTTTTGCAGCTAGCTTTACCAAAAGCTTTTCGAAGAAGATTCCCTACTTTCATCTTTCTCATTATCCCCAGTCGCATCCGAAGCTCGGATTTCTGCACAACGTAAATAATTCCCAAATGGGTTTCCCATATTTGTTTTAAGAGGCTCTTCGCAATCAAACCATTAGTCGCCATGGACTTACAACATAAACCAATCTAACACTCGAAGAGGTCACATAACGCACCACAATCTTAAGTAAAACGACTTGATACACGAGATCAAACTTACTACATGTAAGCAAAATTATCACAAACAAAGGATTTAAATTTGTCGTGCACGTACAGTTGTACATGTATAAGGTACTCACCTATAGCTGGTTGAAAACTGATGCACTTATAATTCCCTTCATGGAGAAACAACCTGTAAATAAAACCCATACGCTCCGTATCAGTGAACTTGTAACTTTTACACTAAAATAATATAATATTTTAATGTTATCCCAATAACGTCCTGCTAAGTACAACAAATTGCGTGCAAAGATAATTAACTGCCATGTTTTTTTTTCAGATTTCGGTAACAATTTATCCTTATTGATCTGTAATCCGTATACATGGGCCCCCCTGTACATGTATATTGGTAGGCAAGCATGTTTTTTCTTCTAAAAGTAGGTCCATATTATGACACATTTCGTACAAAAAATAACTTTTGAGATAATCTGTACCTCTTGAATACTACAATGTCGTCATTACAAACGTGACTGTAAATACAAGCCTTCTAAAGTGCAGTACCTCTTGGTTAAACGCATTTCTTGGCCATGCGTGCGTAAAGTACATATGCAACATTCATGCTTTAATGCAGCTTAGCATCAAATATTTATTCAAATTTTAAGCGTGTGTTCCTTAGCAGGGACAGAAAATGCTGAAAGTGGAAACAACTAAAACGTCTGACTAAATTAGGGTCAAAAAGCTCCAGCCTAGAAAATGTTAGGGCACAGCAGACAAACAAACGGGATTAAAAGCGTGTAAAGTGTAGAACGCGAGTACAAACCATAAACCAGATAAAAAAGAGGAACAACTTTAATATTTAATGCAAAGAGAGCCGAGATGGCTATTGATTTTTTGAAGACACTTCGGCTTGCTTTTACATAAGGACCGGAGAAGGCGTACTAACAATGAAACGCAACTCAGGATTACATTTGGAGACTCAATTTGTGCGTGCTCTGCCACGTCAACCTTAAGCTCAACTTAAAGCATCCGTTTTTATGACAAGAGAGCGTTCACAATGGCAGGATGTCCAGACGACAATGAAATCTTTGGCTACAAGAAAGACCCTCAAAACCTCCAAAAACAATGGAAAGCAAATTGCGAAGCCTCCTTTCACGGCCCACAAACGCCAATAAAAACAATGAAAAAGAAAGAAGTTTTTTGGCTTCGATCTTCCTTGCCAAGGCCAAATAATCACGCCTAATCATTACGTACACCGAGTTTCCTTCCAGCGTCTACTTGCATGGCAATTGATATGAGAAAAAGAAAACAGCATCCTTATCAAATTCCATAACATCGAAGTGGGCGAAAGTTGAATAAAATTTTCTGATGAACCATGCAGGTCCACCATCCGTGAATTCACCTATGTTACAAAAATAAAAGTTTTTTCCCAGGGCTCCTATTATTTTATGAAACAAAATGCTGACATAAACGTATCATCGTACAGTTGATAGCGTGCAGTCATATTTCACGTACATTGTATTCCCCAGCCTCAACAATAGATGAGATTTCTTATTTTTCATTTCCAAATAAATTTAAAGGGAAAGGCGAGTCAAGTCCTATATATACGTACAATACATACAAAGTACGGTGTGGTGATATCTGTGATATGACCGGTCATGATAAACTGCATAATAACGGACATGTTAGTGCACATACATGGATACGTTTACAGGGAGTAAATTTGGAAGAAAAAAATGTAGAAGAAAAGTACATGTACATTGTACACTTTGGGGCAGTTTACCATATGCTGTCAAGTCACTGATCAATGATATTCAAAAAATTAATTCAAAAGAGATTTCCACGCTGTCGAAAACACCTCTAGTTGTTTAATGTCGGTATTCTCTTCAGGAATATTAACACTTGATAGGCGGTTTGGTCACATGTCATCTTGAGAGTTTTCCTGTGTAAGCTTAGATGCCATTTTCGATTCTAGCTATTATTATTATTATTACAGTGTCGCTTACTGGAACCTTGCAAATGAAGAACTTATCTGGTTCCATCAGCTAAAGCGCCGTGTCGTAACACTGAAATGCGAGGAAGGTGCTTTCAGCTTTCAATATCTATCCAGAGACCGGAAGCAAGCAGACGACGATGCCCAGTATCATAGCAAACACGAGCTTTTCCAAACAGCTTGGATCGATACAAAGAGGGCGTTTCTGGCATGCATACAACCGCATTTCCATAAACATTAATTTTTTATGTTTTCGGTGGCATTTGTGACGAAATTTCGTTGGCAAACAAGATGTTCACGTACAGAAAATCATTTTCTGCAAAACGTGCAGACAGAATGTAGGTTTTGGTTCAAGGTTACCCCTAACTCCAGGCAATCACTGCTAGCATGGCAACCCCATAGGAAGCTCATTACTCATGACAGGCAAAGCTCTGAAACGCCAATTTATTAGGGTTAGTGGGTAGGGGTTTAGGAATGAACGAAGGCCAACACCAAGCTGGGAAGCATCGATCAACGAATCCCTGGCGGATCGAACTGTTTCAGGAAGTATCACATAGATGGTGCCACCAGCTCATAGCAAACACGGCATATCGATTGGGCCGGGACGACTGTTCCAACAACAATGGTAAAACGGTGGAAAGGAAGACTAAATGGCAAATAGGAAATGCGTGTGAAGTCTCGGACTCAGGGGTGGCTTGGGACTCGTGTTATCGTCCATAAGATTGCACGCATTGGTAAACACAGCTCTTAAAGCCATTTTTTGCGCTGGCCTAAAATTGCACTTCCTTCAGGAAACTGAAGATTACTGGGACAACACTGCACTCTTCAGTTACTGAAATGGATCTGGATCCCAGATTGCGAACTATTTCAGACACCCGCAATTCACTTCCTGACAAGAAAAATTTGAAAGCTCCTGGAAACATCATCTTAAGGGGGAAAGACACTTTGCAAAGTTGACTTCGAAAAATTTTGCTTGACTTGAAATCGTTTTAAGTCTTAATTTCTTTACTATATACTTCAAATAAGTTTTAAAATTCACCAGCTGCTACCAAGAAAAAAAAATAACACGCAACATCGTAAATTAAACTACTCTGCGTGTATGGTATAGACTATAGTGCATTTGAAATTATTTCTGTACGATTATTAAGAAGGGCAGGGGTGCGGAGTCCAGTTTTTTCCAGTTTTTGTGTCGTGGCTCATGAATATTTTAATACCAGTACTGCAGTACGGTGGTCAAGTTTTACTTATGTTGTACTAGTAAAACATTGAGATTGATCCAATGTTTCATCAAAATATTTTTTTTTCTTGTAACAACAGCGCTGCGAGCGAAACAAATAAATGCATTTTCAGAGAGAATGGCATTTGCGCTCATCTGCCCATACTGACCAATATTTTCTTAAGATTTTGTGCGTACAAAATCTCTTCCCAAGCTAAGGGAAACTTCTCAAGCTAGTGTATTCACTGTATTGAGTTGAACTTTATGGGAGTTGCTGGTCTTCATGGCCAGACGATTCCATATAAGACTAGAGATGCGAATTTACATACATGTGCATATTGAAATAGAGCATATTTTCTCCCATATTCTAATTGCAAAAGCGCCTGATGTCAATCATGGCGTTGAAAAGAGTGGGCGAGTACATGTACATGTGCATCAACAGCCGTTAACATCAATTTCCATTTAGCTGGTAAATTAGGCAATGCACTGAGAGGACGAGATGTCAAACGATGAATTCAGCAATTATTGACAAAAAGGGCAATAGCTGTCCATTCGTACAATCAAGTCCAAACACTTAAAGGAAATTAAATACAATCGGGTACAAAGTGCTGGTGCATGTGTGGCTCCATATAACGCTTTACAACTAATGCGTTTTGGTCAGCAAAGTGACAAGCCGGGTCGATTGGCGGCAATAATATAAAAATAGATACATGGGCGTGGTCACATAGTTGTACTGCAACCGGTACAATATTCATTTAATGTCCAGGTTATGATGCACAACATTATAACTACTAATGGGGAATCCCAATCCAGGTACGCGCCAATGCCTATTTTTAGCAACGTTGACTGCGCAGGAAGCTTTCGTCCTTGGAAAATGACACTCACAGCCATACATTACAGGGTGTATTAGAATCTTTCATAATGGATTCGGATGCCATGAATCCAATACTAACAAACACATGTACATCCATTATGTATGGCAAGCTCATTTTAGGAAATGAGCTACTCCAGGTTTCCTTTCCTCCGCGTCCAAATCTTTAACTTGAAATATTTCACTGTACTACAATATACAGTAGATGGTTTAAAGTATACATATTCTATGTCCAGTTCTACATGTATGCAAAATTCTGAATCACATACATTAAGGCATGCACCTGCAGCTACGGTGTAATACGTGTAAATGTAGTAAATCAAAGAAACTTTGAAAGAAGATAATCCCAATTTCAATATACTGCATAGTATAACCACTGCTTGGCGCAAAGACTTTATGCAAAAGCACGTTATTTTCGTAATGGTACTGTATATAAAACAGTAATGAGTTAGCTTCGACAATCTATGATAATGTCGTGGCTCTCCTAACAGCTCGTGGGCTGGCAGTGATTGCCTGGCTGTTAGGGGCAGCAGAATTTTGAAATTGCATTTTTGGTTAGCTTTTGTGTCAAGGTTAGGTTAGACACGAAACACGAAAAACGAAAAAGCAACCATATAAATGTTTAAATTTCTATATGTAATACAAGTGCCATGCGTGCTTACTAAACAAGTAGGATTCAAACAAAAAGATTCTGAGCACATTTGGAGAAGGAACTAAATGTTAGCATATCCAAAAAAATTTAACTTCGCAACAACACAATACCCAGTGGACCACATGCGAGTCAACAGGCTACGACATTTAATTATCTCAATGAGTTCTGATTACCGTAGAGATTTGCTCTTGCAAAATTTAACTTTCGCTAAAGAAAACTCGATTATTACTGTATATGGAACTACAAGACCTACAATCAACCCATAATAATATCAATAGTACGAAGATTAAAATTAGTGAGCAATATTACCGACTGCTCCAGGGGCATAGAGAGCACTCTGACATTTTCAATTACATATACGGTGGGGTTTGGCCGACAAGGTTTTCCATACACTTATTTGGAAAATTGTCCAGACAATTTAAATCTAACCTTTTACCGATCTAACATCCATTTTCAAATCCATGGAGTAATCAATCCATTTCTATGCATGCTGTATTTTAAACTCTTTCAATATTTTAATGTATCAACGAAAATGTTGTCAACGTTACTTTCCAAGTGGTTGTAGCCACTATCTCTATGGACACTACCTACCAACCAAACTGTTTTGCCAAAAGACATGTCCAGTCTCCCAGACATTATTCTAATTTCCCTGACATTTAGATTTTCCAGACAGCCAGACTACTACCCTGAAACTAGCTCTGTTTAAACCAACTCAAGTAGATACAACTTATTAAATCAACAGGCTATTTATAATAACCGAATTTTTAAAAAAGACTCTCCTTGGATATTTGTTTATATTCTTCTGCTATAATCTAAAAAACCGAAAACTATCTTTTCGAACGCAAAAGACATCCGTCTTCCCTAAATACACTGTACATGCATTTTCTTATCGAATTTAACATGACTTTTTTATGGTTTTACGTTGTTTTTATTTATGTTATACTGTATTATTTAACGGAGTTGACATTTACAATAAACAGACTAATGAACAGTTCAAGTTCATGGTGACATTATGCTGTTGCAGGAAAAAAGGACCCACGCAAGAAATGCATGTACCTAGAAGACAATAACTTTTTTTTTATATAAGTTTAAATCCTCGGGTTTTGATCACAGCATTCGCTGCACGGCCGCGGCCTCTTAAAAAATCCCCAAGATATTGGAAAGGATTGTATTGATGTTATCAAAGCAACTGTCGGTTTTTACGAGTAATAAAAACGACACACTTAGCACGTTTGGATTAACTATAGCTCGTATATATTGGTTTCTCATAATTTATAGTATAAGCCGATTACAGTACGTGAAAGACGCCGATATCGACTTAACACGCACGTCACTATTGATC
The DNA here is from genome assembly GCA_034695085.1 of Cylindroiulus punctatus. Lineage (NCBI taxonomy): Eukaryota > Metazoa > Arthropoda > Diplopoda > Julida > Julidae > Cylindroiulus > Cylindroiulus punctatus. The sequence continues at coordinate 17,593 of JAQFYZ010001814.1, forward strand.
GAGTCATTTAACCAAAGGAGCTTCGTTGACATTAAAACATTACAACCACCTCTTCAGCACTCAGACTAAATGAGACGGAACCGCTTTTCAATAGCCTATTATTCCGTCGAAGTTTCTATTCGTGGCATCAATATTTCTTAGCAACTACGCATAGAAACATGATAATTTCCAGCAAGCAAAAAAAACAAATTAGAATTTGCGTAGAAAAAACATTAATCCGCTACACAGCACTGTCATTGGCAACGTTATACACCATTTAGCCCTTTTTTAATGCAAAATGAAATTTGTCATTACTCCATTACCACAATTACTAATACAGTGGGTACGGCTGCTTCGATAATTGCAACTCATGCAATTATTTGTTATACATGGATTTTGTATTGAAAGATCAAAATAAGGAAGGGTTTTGTCCAAACCCCATGCCCAATTTCAAGTCAAGTAAAGATCGGTAACACAGAATTACATGCATGGATGAATTTCATCAAGGTACCTTAACGTCTGCACGTAAACGTACATCTAGCGTATATGTCATACATTTTGGCCATCAGATTTTGCTATAAAACATACCTTATTTAACGTCGACGATTCCAAAATATTGTTATATGATGCTGCCAATTCCAATTTTTGCAGCACACTTCCAAAACACGTTCCTGAAGATAGCCTCGATGATTTACATGACAACAGACCACGTAGGAGGAAAGAACTGCGTAAAACCACCAGTCAAGGTAGGAAGATATCTGCAAATTAAAGAAAAATAATTGTCTAAAATTCATGTTACTGATGATGTTGTATTGTAAGAGTGGAAATGTGCTGTGCAACACAACACTCCATCATTGGCAGTTGTGCATCTAGTTTGTCTTAATGACTCTGTATTTTTAAAAAAAATCTTTAATTAAATCGTTTCATTAGCATTTTGATATGATAGAATATTATTATGTATGCATTTATTTTGTTTTACAATATATAAAGTTAAATTAATTATGCAAAGCGCTTGTATATGCAAAATCTCCAAATTATTTTTAGAATGCAGATTTCAAAAAATTCGATAATAGAGATTTAGCATTCATGCGTGAAGGCGCACCTTATGAAGTTAGGTCTGAATAAACTAGAAAAACGTGCTCACATTATCAACGCAGGCTGCTCCTATACAGGGCCAATTTCATATACAATACAGTAGGTAGAAAAGTCAATTGTATAATTCGTGTAATGCTAGCAAAAAAGCACAAAGGAAGGTTTTGTGTATCCATTTAAATGTTCTTCAAAATGGCCAAATCGTAGGATTGATATTTTTGGAAGTCTAAAGAAGTCATGTATGTGCAAAATCCCTTCAATATATCAAAATAGATTCTGTCATGATTAAGAAATTCCTCAATCTTTGCAAACCTCAAACTTTTCAAAATACGAAAACTCTCGGTTTGTATAGAATCAGAATATTTCACTTACTGAATGTTTTAAATTTAACTGCGTTTGAATCGATACATTGAGAAAGCTTGTCACCTACTGTGCATACACAGTATGCTCGGACTATAAGTTTGAATATCAAGGATTTTTTTATTTTCTCGAATATCTACTTGCACGAAGAAATCGTTACCTAAACATTGAATTGAGTAAATAATCCCCGATCATGGAGAAGAGCTCTTAGGCAAATTATGGAAAAATGTCAAAAAAATAAAAACCTATATCGTTACCATGACGACATCGAATGTCCCCCGATACGAACCTGCCATGGATTCGAAATATAAAACCGTGGTTTTAAATATCTAGGCTGTTAATAGGATGAATTTGGCCGCAAGCCTCTCAAATAGCGTTTATTATGGCTGTTCGTGCACGCAATATTGACATTCCTCAGCACGCATTTTATAATTATAGGAAAGAAGACAGCAGAAATATAGAAAATTAACGACCCGTTATATTTGCCCAGATCAATTATGATCCGTTAAGTGCATCATCATTAAAAGATGTGTTGGCAGTAAACAATTCATATAGGCTGCATTGAGGATCCCTCCCAAAGCCATTCTGATGCATTGGTGAAGATGTAATACCCAGAGGAATCTATTTTGGACACGAACAATTTAAACGGCAATAAATCAATGAAAATCAGAGCCTGATACGACCGACCAATCTCCCCCCTTTGCATCATAAAATCTAATCTTGGCCCGAGTAAAATAATCATCCACGACGCTTTGCATTACCCTCGTTATCAGAAAGCCATAAAATGTGCTATATCCCAATGGACGAGCCACAGAAGCCATTTCACATACAGCGAGTATTACTTTTTTTGGGCTATTTGCTTCTTAAAGTTTCATGCATGCAAGAGCTTCTTGGATAAAATCTGAATTTCAAAAGAAATGGAAGTCATCTTCTAGCGTCAAGCCACAACATGTGTAATCACAGAGATCAGCATAATCGTATCTCACATATGAAAACCTAGGTTTATTTCCAGAAGCAAATGTTGAAAGAGGTTTATCAACGTTGCCATATCCCGTTCACTCCTATTAAGACATCCAATGGGCCTTCTTCCTTCGGAGATTTATGAATCAAATTTATTCAGGTTTTCATGAGAAAAGAGACATTTCGGAGTTCAACTAGATTTCTAGGACAAAAAAAATATTCAAAAAGAAGTTTTACATTGAGAGCGAGTTATTCACTTAAGTAGCGAAGAAACGACTTTAGTAAATCAGATCAGTGAAGTTGGAAGTTGATAAGTAAATGAAAAATCAATACGAAATGGGTTTCTGCGGCTTGGCGTATTGCTTTCAATTCTCAAGGATATTCTCGTGCTTCAGCTATTTAGCCATCCCTGTGGCACTGGGTTAGCTAGTGGAGAGTTCTGATAGATTGGAGCTTAAGGTAGGACGCCTTAAGTAGGTTAGAATACTAATTAGGCTCCAAATCATATTTCCGGCCTATTACACTGCAAATTGAAACATCTAATTCATGGAATTAGATGCATTTTAAAACAAGATGGCCATCTACATTTCAG